>SMLS01075343.1:0-38616 GCA_004785975.1 Popillia japonica
TCAAGAGCTTAATTTTATAAAATTCAGGCGTGATTAGGTGATTACATACAATAACAGACAGTTATTTACAAATTTAAAAACTAAGATTAAAAAAGATAATCAGGCATTGATTGATAGGCATGGCTAGTTATTTATTTATAATTTGACAATAAATAAATGTCAATTTTATTCCACTGAAGAAGTTGTTACGAAAACCAGATTATAAATTTTGTAAAGGTTTTGGAATAAATTTGACTTTTGTTAGAATTTGCAAGTGTTATCATTGACCTAACAAGTGGAAAAACTATCTAGATAATAAGATAAGTTAAAAGGTCATAAAAATACATATATTAAGTATATACACCGAAATACATATTCGGAACACCACGTCATACCATAAAGTGACAGGCTCCCGAAAAAAAGCACCCAGAAATGCCCTTTGAGACGTCAATATGAACGAAATTAACAAAGACAAACGTGGCAATGTAAGCATATAAGGTCATTGAATTGATACTTTGCAACTACCAAGTTCAGGAGACCTTAACACCCTTAGATAATTCTGAGCATTGTTAATAATATGGGGGCGAGGAAATACTTAAGGTCACTAAGGCATGCCGCCAAATTACATTTTATTATCGTCTAAACATTTCAGTCGAAAATAAGAAAAGGTATACCTTCTAACATGTTGTATATTTAAAACCTAATGAATCTAAAACATAATCATTTTCCAAAATAGGAACCTTGTCATTTACACGGCGCCTATTATGTACTTATTTCCGTATTAACTTTTTCTGCAGGATTTACGCTTACCCTATCAGCGCACTGTATTACGTTGCAATTTACATAATGTAAATGTATCACCAATAATGAATTCCGTATGGAACTGTTCTTTGCAAATCTACTGGTCAACATGTACCGAGCGGTTAGTAGGTGTATTAACAGATTTACACGCAAAAAACGACATCCTTCATGAATCATGAATGTAGTGTCTAAGATGCGGATACATCTAATACGTATGGATGGGAGCGTATGCATGTATGTAGGTACGTATAGGCACGACCAATGCGAAATATCACGCAAAAACTACTTTCTATAATAATATTAGCTACATCAGTAGTACGGCGAGTACAAAGATAACCTTGACATGTTTGAATTTCAAATTGTGTGTTGCTTTAGTTTCGTCCGCCGAAATAATAAATTCGCAGTTGTCAAATAGTGTATGCTATACATACGCAACATGAGTTACGACGGCAACTCTCAACTGATTCATTGAGCTACCTACTTACTCTGCTTAGATTTGTTTATAATAAACATGCATATATACATATACTTATGAACAATTAATATAATTGATTTAATGTCACCTACCAAATCTCAAATACGTTACACCACTATTGTCCTAATCTCTTGTGCCTAAATGCTAAAATATATACAGAGACTTTACTTATTGTTAGAATCAAAACCCACGTGAATATGCTGGTAACCAAATAAATATCCCTAACCTACAAGCAAAGAAAGTTGAAAAATAGATATTTGACAGTTTTTATACGCCGCTGTTTGCCTCGTTGTTTCCATCTTTACTTTATTCCTGCATATTCGTTAATTGTCATAAAAGTTGATACTAAAACTTCCAGGAAATAATACCGTGTGTGATTGGTAAGTTTGTAGCACATTAATTGCAATGGCAATGAAAACAAGAATTGTTGTTTCAGGTACATACAATGGCGTTTACACCGGAGTATAATGCCTTTATTTTAAAGGCACATTACAGAACTGGTACCTATACAAGATGATGATAGGAATTGGGATTATTCTCTACAAAGTTGTGTTGAGCAATTCATTGAGGCGTTCCCAGATTTTGATGTTGATGACGTTGCACTGATATACCGCAGGCATGTTTTAATTCATCGTTTTGAAGAAAGGATTTGCGAAAAAAGCCTACTGGCAGATTTCCAAAATTAACCAAAGATGTCTTAGATGATATTCGTGAAAGAGTGGAACGTAGTCCGCAAAAATGTGTCCCAAAACTAGCTAATCAGAGCTGTCTCATTCTCGGCAATAGATTCTGAATCTGTCTCTCTCGGATACTAACATCATACTGCCACACTTTATCGTAAATAAGATAATATTTAAATGCCAGACATTATAAAATACTTTGAATTTTTTATTAAAAAAAAAGAAAAATCGCGTCTGGCATGTAATTAGCAATGATAAAAATGTCTGGCAATAAAAAATTTATGTCAGGCAAACCTATCCAAAGTGACAAAATTAAAAATTACACTTCTTAACATTCTTTTAAAATCTAGAATTATTACCTGTACAGGTAGGCTGCGCACTAATATAAGCAACCGCTACCGCCAGCCAGACGGCTCAGACTCTAACCCAAGGAGCAATTGAAATGCTCTCTCAAAAACGTTGCTAGCTCCTATACTAATAAAGGAATTTATCCAACTCTGTAACGGAGTCACACACAAAATACTGGTATCTTAACTCTGCAATGGAGTAAAGGCAACTCCAAAATCAAATAATTTCAACCCCATTGAGATATGAACCAACTTCGCAAAGGAAACTTTAACTACGCAAAAGTGTAATTTAACTCCGAATCTCGGATATTAGTACTAAACTATACAACTCCGTTGCGTTTAACTACTTGTGCATTTGGTCGCGAGAGAACTACCAGACGGAGAAAACTCGGTGTTAAATCTAACACCGTATTTTTATGTGTGTACGCAGGAACATCTCAGACAATTTTTTGATGATCGACTGATAAGCTGTTGCGGACGTAGAACACGTTTTGCGGACATTCGGTAACACAACACAATCGGTAAGCAATATTTGAACGCCGCACAAAAACTATTTTGTCCAAATGTTTCCAATTTGCAATCATCCGTCTTTAGTACAACTTGAAGTCGTCCACTGTTCAGTTGCAATGTTTTTAGCACGTTGCATTCACTTCGATTTGTGTACTCGACAAAGTAATGTTAGGTCTGGTTAACGTCTTATTACAATTTTATACGTTTATCATCTACCGGTGAAGTTATTAGTGAACGTCCAGGAGGTGCATAGCACTGTACACTACCCGTGCGTTAATATCTCACGATCATATTGACAGTCTTATGATTCTTTTTCTGGGTGTTGTTCTTAATAGAATTCGTCGTAAAGTGTAATTATCACATCACATTAGTCTTGGAACGTAAGGTTTCGTCAAACCATTTGATTAAAGTTTGATTACCTTTTTGTTAAACGAGCACTAGCTACGGATATCCATAGAACATGGTTCATGCATTAAAATTGCATTAGAGCATACATATAACGGAGTATCGCATTACTTTACAACCACCACAAATTTTCGGGAAAAAACGAAACTGTTTATAGCCATAATTAAGTAGAAACTCCGGTGATGTGTATTTCTATTATGTCGTGTAGTTCATAAATTATCTAATGCTATAAAATCATTTACTAAACAAACAACCGCACTTCTTGAAACAATAGTACACATTTATAAAAAGAAGTCTTACCTTTTGCTTTCAAAAACTAAAGCAATTCCTTCAAGGAGCATGCATAAAAAAACAAAGGAAAAGGTTTTGCTTCGAGAGATTGCTGTAAAGTAAAAGGTTTTACATTTTCGTATTTAAAAAAAGAAGCATTTGCTCAAAAACTGAAGGATTTACTTCAAGAAAAAGGAATCTAGGTATTTACATAGAAGGGTTTTGATGTGTTAGAATCTATCTGGAAGGGCTTGTATAAGTGATCTTAGGTTGTGTGGTGTCCTAGTGCTGCGTTTGTTATGGCTAATATGGTGCATTTACGTACAAGAAAATACCACAAACCCAGATGTACACCACGTGAATCAGATTTCAAAATGTTATTTAGATTTGAGGAGGAAAGTGTGGTGTTGTGGGCGGATCACTTTCTTGGAGCGGACCCTGAAACTTATGGCGCAACCTTGTCACCTGTACAGAAAATGAAAGTATTTCTGCGTTATTGTGCGAACCCTGGACTTCAGAGCGGAATTGCTGAAGAATTGAGATGTACGTAGCTCACAGTCTACAGAACATTTCATGAAGTGCTTGAGCGGGTTGTGCAACAGGCCGGCGTATGGATTCGCTTCCTGAACAGAAAATCAAATCATGTAGGGCAAAAAGAAGTGGTTGACCAGGTTTCGTTTCCCAACAACTATTGACGTTATTGACTGCACACACATTCGTATACAAAAACCAGTCCAATTTGTAGACGAATATGTAAATTGAAAAGGTTTCAGTAACATTAATGGGCAGGTTACAGGTCATAGGCGACAACAGTTGTGTTATAACTAGTATAAATGCTACATAGTTGCTTAAAATAAAAATTAACCTACAGGTTCGAATTTAAAAAAGGATTTATTTTGTATTCTCTGAAATAAATTTACATTATGTATTACAGTAAGTTCCAACTTATGTAGCTTGGCGGATAAATATTGTTGTTGAAGACGAGCAACTTTCCGTTGCTCAAGTAAAACTAATCGTTGAAGCCTCGTCTCACATCAGACTCTTCTGGTTTTCCACAAACAAATGTAAGCTTCGTATTTATTTTTTTTAGTGCAACTTCTTCAAGTGATGTGTGAGATCGCATTTTGTTAGTTATCACTTCAGACATGGTCATCTGATTAGCACCACTTTCCGTCACAATGTCATCTGTTGAAATAGGTAAGGATGGTTGAACCGACACACCAATTGCAAGAGCTCCTAATAAAGGTATACCTAGTAAGTAAGTACTAATAGTAGACATAAATGTATTTCTTACCTGGCACTCGACTTAGTACAGCATTTACGTCTGTATCCAGGGAGCGGTGGGCTTGTTTCCTGTTTTTTTTTATCTGTTTTATTTTTCAGTCGTGTTTTCATATTGTTCACTTTTTTCATGAAAGCTTGAATTTCCATCTCCTTACCAAACAAAGTCACATATTCCATCTATCTCTATATGTAGATTTCAGTTAATACGGCAGTTTTCTTCTGCTTCATCGCTGCAATTTGAGATTTTTCGAGAATCGCCGAAAATCCTTGGACTCTTTCAGCAATAAACATCATATCAGTAGTCACATCTCCATTACCTTCCTGTTCACTATCTATGTCAGACATTTTTAATTTTTTGACATTCAACACTGCACAAAAGAATGTTACGGTTCAAAATTTAATTAGAATATTTATAACGAAAGAACGTCGCTCTGCATATATTTTGTAAATAATATTGTATTATTCTGTAAACAATCTTGTCATATTTGTAAATGTAACCTAGATTTTCATGAAACTTTTAAATGTCAATTGTATTACTTTGTAACCTGTAATTTTCATAAATTTGCAACTTATCATATCACTGTTAAACAATATTTCATATGTAATTTTAAGCCATATCTGTATGTATTTAACAATTTGACCCGCGTATAGTGTGTATTTCAGTTTGTGTATAGCAGGTGCGCGTCGGCTATATGCGTCAAAGAAAACCTTTTACTACGCAGTACGTACTACCCGCAGTTGTCGTATCCGGCTTAGGATCGGCGGCGCGGCAACAAAGGAGCCGACAGTACTCGTGCACCAACAGAACACATGCGCAGTTGTTAACCGTCGTTGTCACATCATCCAGACCATCTTGCACGCTATTGGCTAATAACATCACACCACCAGTGTCAGCCAATCAACAACCAAGGCCCTTAAGTAACCAATTAGCGACCCAGGAATTGTGGCGCGACACCAGCTACCCGTCAAGACCCCTACAAGTGGGATTTTTCAGAAAGAAAACAAATAACTGACTTACGAAGTTTGGCTCTAAGACCACGGTAATTTGAGATTCCGACTTCTTCAAAAATCCGGTTAATCCAAGTGAAGTATCGTGTGGTGTTCTCGTATCGTTTAAAGAGCTAGTGTTAGCATTGATATTTTAACCGGTTAGTTGCACGTCTGTGTTTCACCCTTCGGGGGATTTATGTGAAGGAAATAGGAAGTGTCCGTACCTGTCTGGAGTTAAGCTAAGTCATACTGTTTGTTTTTATGTTATTTATATTATTGTGTTGTATTGTATTGTTTTGTTGAAATCAATGTATGTTCAATTGTTAGTTCTTTCGTTATATCTTTGTAACTTTGGTAATCGTTTTGTGCAATGTATTTTTCGTATTTCGTACCAACATCAACCCGTTATTGTGTTGATTTGTAAATTGTTTGATACCTGTACCATCGTTTATTTTGTCAATATACATATATCGGTTCTTGTTAGTTGTTGACTTTTATTGCGTCTGGTTTTGGCTGCCCTTATTGTAAACATAGTAACCTACCGATACTTGATCCCGTGAACGCGGATTTGGAACATCCCGTGTTAGAAGAAAATAATAAGTCTGAGATAACGGTTCCTGGCGCCGGCATCTATCATCTGTGGTTGTTATCTCCCACCCCCTCCAACCGTATGAGCTAGCGAGGTCACTTATTGTTTTAAACATTTAGGGATCCCCACCATCGTTATCGCACAATAAGTGTTTTATTACCCGTAATTCGAATAACGTTAAATATCTTTTTCTTTGGTTCTTTTTAAATTTAAGGGTAATAAGAAATCAGACGGATCAACTTCACTTCAGTACACTTGCGAAAAGTTTTTAAGTATGGAACAATAAAATAAACCGCACTCGAAGAACGCACGTGCTTTCGTCGAATCACTAATCTGTGCACCTTTTGCTTTATTTGTCCGAAGAATTGCCTTGCAAGGAAAAGGTAGAGATTATGAATACAAATTATAGCAAAACCTTTTACTTCTACCTTTTACTTGAAGGTAGTTGCTATATTTTTATAAATATGTACTAATGGCTATTATACTAGGCGACCGACTTAATATGTACGCAATGTATATTATGGTACATACATATATTTGACCATACACTCATTCATAATTATTTTTATGTAATCGGTTTCTTGATAACAATTATGATTAGATAGTCAGTAAAGAATTCAATTTTTACCAAAAAAGAAAAAAATAATATCTAAAAGGCGAACCAAACATAAACATCTGGCGCTGCACGTATATATTCACTCGTAACCTTGAACTTGAATTACAAAAGTCCTTTATTTGCTGCTGTACACAAGTTTCCTTAGTGACTGTAAATTACGCGATTTATTACACAAAACTACCATAATATGTATAATGCTGTCGCAAATTTAATATGGACTATTAATTGAAGAAAGCATTAGTATTTTATGACCGTTTTTATGATGAAGTGATTCAGAATATATAGAATATAACGTTACAGGTTACTTATTAGTTGCAACATTGTTTTGCTTAACATCCCAAATGTTATTTAATGTAGCTCAGCGCCTGAAAAACCGTATCATAATCTAATGTTGACATTAATTTTACCCTAATTTAATTGCACATAAATTCGCTCTACCTCACAATATGTCTACTCAAGCTGATTGCCTAATGTAACACACTTGTTGCTTCTAGCTAGAGTTCCTTCTATATACATACATATGTAGATTTCAATAAATACATTTTTAAATAATTAAAATGTTCTTCCCCTATATTGCATAATCATTAGTTTTAGGGTTTAATGCGAAATCCACATTTGTTATTTTAAGGAATATTTTGTTTTTACTTAGGATCTCTCCGAACTGCATTAAAATAGAACATATGCCTATTACATATTTTCCATATTTTTGAGATTTTTCGATTTAGTGCATAATTTGACTGGTTAGTGCATAATTTGACTGTTTAGTGCATTCGCATTTGCGTGAATCGATAATTTTTATTATTGCCTGCTGCCACCTATCTAAGAAAATTGGACTTAAAAACGTCAATGTCCTCTTGTCGGATGACGATATTAAAACAACTTTCACCGTTAGTGGAAAGACTTGTAAATTCATGCAAACATTAACAATTATTAAAAAAAAAGTCATTGCAAAAATAAGACATTGATATCTTATGAAAATGAAAATCATAGTAGAAAGACCAAAGTTTAAAATGATAGAAGATGCATCCAGATAATACACTTGTTTTGATTTGACACACTAGAAAGATTTCGTGCCTAGCGAATGCTCTTGCCCCTATGCAGTTGCAGAACTTGCATTTAGAGAAGAGTGACAATACATTTCCTAAAAATTATTTGATAATTCGATATTGTTAACAGACTTTAAAGTGAAACTAAACAAGAATGTTTCCAACTTGAATTTGTTGAAACATCATTGTAATTTCTAAATGTTACATTTTGCAACACTATTTATTTCAAAACAATTTGTAATTTCTTAAGCATGATGACTAATATAGAACAGATTATTATGGGGTGTCCGTCCACAAGTGTTAAGCGTAACAAAATACCTATAGTTCGAAGACGTCAAAATTAATCTCGTCGAACTATAGACTTTCTCAAAGAAACAGTCGTTAATGCTTTGCAGTGGCGACCCCGTTCCCGGAATATAAACCCCATCGGACATGTGGGGAGGAGACTATCTACTTTGCACCATCCTCCACAAAATTTGGCGCTGTTAGTCAACGAATTTTCTTGCAAATATTATTGTTTCATTTTGACATTCCCAAAAAATGAAATTAAACAAATGATCCCTTCTGGGTGTAACACTTCTAATGTCACTAACTATACATAATACGTGTTAAACTCTGTTAATACCGATTATACATATACTAGGTGGAGACATAATAAAATTATGTAAATTAGAAGTACTTTGAATCTATGCAACTTTGTTTATTATCGATCTAACAGGTTTAATTATACAAAAAATGCCATGTAGTCAATTAAATAAAGCGCATTCTCATATAAAATTTATGGTACAATCAACGTGGGCTATAATTTTACAGAAGTTAGTAAAAGTGCAGTAGTTACGGTTTAATTAATTTGCTAATAGTACATATCCAGCAATGTTAAGATTTAAATCGTTTAACATTGAATACTTACTGCAATGCCAGTTGTAATTTTATTCTAATAATTTAAAGATCCTTCGTATATCTTTTGTGATTGGATCATCTTAGCAGTATGTACTTGCACTTATCTGAACTGCGCGCCTTATAAACTATTACATATACATAATATGTATAATAGCTATTGTTTTCACTATTACAATTCCTTTGTGGTATGCTTAGCTATTTATATGTTAGTGACTTAGCTACTCGGTGAGCTAACTGGTCGATCAATTAATTGATCTAAACTAAATGACCCATGTGCTAAGTTAGTCGTTTTCTAACTGGTCAGGGGATTAGCTGGTTGGTAGACTTGTTCAAGGGTGAACTCACTAGATGATGAGCTAGGGGATCGGCGGATTAATAGGGTAATGACCTGCTGACCCAAACTCACCGAGTTTTGTGGACCAACTACTTGTTGTACTAGCGGTTGCATACACAGGAACACATACACATACAAGTTATATGTATGTATTATGAGGTTTTACGTATTTTGATCACCTTATCATAGTGTAAATATATACAACAAAAAAATAAAACAAAATGAAACAAAAAAAATAAAAAGTAAAGGAAAAAACCGCCTCGACTGTATGGCCTTTCTATGATCCATAAACAAAGAGTACTACTCCATCTAATAGTTAATATCCTACGTTCCCTTAGCACCAGCTATCTGCGGTTTAGCCAAATACTGCACTCATTCCACTTACTTTGTTAAAATCATTTCTGGAATCTTAATCGAACCGGAAGACCTTATTAGTTTTAGTATCACCTCACTGTTTACTAAAATACCCCTTGTTGATTCCGTCGTTATAATCCAACAATTACTAACCCAAAAACCAATAAAAAATATTTCACTTCAAAGTACTTTATCTTACAAGCAAATTTCTGTAGCTTCCATAGGTTCCCCAGTTTCCCCAGTTGTAAAAAAAATTACTCCTGAAGAAGTCTCTTGTAGTAGTAGCTAAACTTTGAATAGTTACTTTCTTTCTATTTATTTATTTTTGTATTGTTTTATTTTATTTTGGGTTTGTATATGTTTACACTGCTATGATGCCGTCAACACCAGAAGAGTTTGTAATAGAGAGATGTTTGTGGAAGCTTCCAATTTCATTTATATGCATGTATTCAACACATTTTCATATTTTTGTTATTTCATATAAAAATTTTGAAATTTGCAAACAAATAAGATGGTGGTATTTATGCCGTCGGTAAAAATGCATAAATCAGTTAAAATCTTATTTCGACTTTTTTTATTTTTTTTTTAGTTGTTTGAGTTAGCGAAAGGTCGTGTTAAGCTTGGGTTGGCTAGGATGAGACGAATGAGCAGCAATATTTTAAAAAAGGGAGAAAACATTTTGCACAAGGCCATTACATTTTGAAAATTCAGCTCCAAAACCATCATAACTTGAATTCCTAAAATTCGTAGCGTTACAACTATGCGAATAGTAATTGAGTAATATATATATAGGGTGTTACAGCATAACTATTCCTAATTTTCAGAAATGATAGAGGACACTTAAATAAACATTTTTTATTTATAAACTAGTGTCCGAAAATTTCTCGTTGTCAACATAAAACTTATAAAAATTGTTCGAAGTTACGACCACCATTTTCAATACACAAGTTGTAACTATGTGTAATCGACCGCCGAATTTTTCGAAATAACTGCGGACGTTCACGAATTTCATCAAATGCCAGAATAATTCGAGCCACTAACTCTTCTTCTGTAGTAACATGTGTCTCATAAACCAGTAATTTAATATCACCCCAAATACAAAAATCAAGTGGAGTCATATTTGGTGAACGTGCTGGCCAAGAAATCGGTCCCCCTCTTCCAATCCATCCATTTGGAAATTGTGTATTTAAATAATTTCGGCAATTTCCTCCAAAGTGTGCCGGTGCACCATCATGCTGGAAACCAATATTTCTTCGAATATTAAGTGGGACATCCTCAAGCAATTCTGGTAGAGTATGTTCCAGAAAAATCCTATACACACGACCATCTAACCGTGCAGGCAGTAAATATGGCTCCACTACATAATTGTCAACAATGCCAGCCCAAATATTAACAAAAAACTTCCATTGATTACGTAACCTCTACACGGCGGGCAAAATTATAGTGAGTCGTTCATATAAACTAAAGGTGTTAGGCCTGTCCTTGAAAAGCTGCACGCTCTTAAAAGTGAGAAACAAAAATTGTTTTTGGTTTTTTTTTCTCAAAATTGCTACCTATAAGTAAGCTACCTATGAACATGTTTTTAATTTTGTTTTTAACATTTTTTTTTGATTTAAAAACAACCGTTAAAAAGAATGATTTAGTTTAAACTTTTTTAACCCTTGCACTTTTTCCGTAAAAGCAATAGTTTCTGAATAAAAAAAAACTCGAATAGAATATCGTGCATAGACGTATCTTCTGTGAATGAAATCGAAAAAGTCCATGCAGTACATCGCTGAAAAATCATAATATTTATAGGTAGATAGCATACTTATTGGTGAAACACGCCACAAAAAGCTATTTTTTTAACTCTTCAGCAATTTTAAGAAAAAACTAAAACTATGCTTTTTTCATTTTTGGAATCGTGTAACTTTTCAAAGACAAGCCTAAAAACTTTTCTTGACAACTTTCGCACTTATTGGAAACACCCTGTATATCATTTGCTACATAAAAGATAATAAACAATAAACATCTAATGCATTTCCACCATCATATCCATAATATTCTTCTTCATATGGAAATAGTAGCTTCAACCTCATTGTCGTTTTGAAAATGTTAACTCATTTAGGGACATTTATTATTATTGCATTATTATTGTTTAATAGCTCACATTATTTCATCAATAATTTTTATTTAAACTTACGGTTTCATAATTAACTAATTTTGGCAATATCAGGTAGATAAATATGTGGGAGTTGGATTACCTAATTTAAAGTAAGCAGTTATTTTTAGTAACAAATTTTGTCTGATATAATGTAATAGTATTTTATCGGTTATATCTGATTTAAGTTTATATTATCTAACTATATTTATGTCTAAATATATCAATAAAGAATCAGTAGGTATATTAAGTTATATGCATACGCTAGATCTATATTTCATTATACAGAGTGTTTTCCAAGTTTTAAATAAAGATCCTTTTATTACCGTGAGAATAATAAATATATCGTAGATTTTTGACTTATTTTAAAAACGTTACTAAATAAAATTTACGGCTTCAAGATTCCGTTATTTGATATTCATGCCCTGTTTTATACGACAAAGATATTGTTCATCGCCTAAATTGATACCGCAACATGGAAGAGCTTATTTAATCCGGAGTTAAGCGACTTTTATGAGACTGGTTCGCAGTTTTCGTAATGCGACGTAACGCAATATGGTGACGTGTTTCAAGTGCGTGATGTTCCGATGCCAGTTTCTAAATTTATCAATACCAGCGGCCAAAAATACATAAAAGAAATTGTTATCTTTTGTAATATACTACTGATTTATAGATAGCATTAGCATTTTATTTGTAATGTTTGATATTACTTGTTCTCATTCCATAAAGATTTATCGTTGATATACACCGTCTCCAAAAAAGTATTAAACTTATTTGCTTTCGATTTCCAAAAAACGTTTGTGCTTTCCTAGAAACCAGTAAAACACATAATAGATATAAATTCCTCTAAATACCGCAGTTATACCTATTTGGTTAATTGCCTAAAGTTGCACTAAGAATTCGGAATGTCGTTATGAAAAAGAGCATAACAAACTGCTTCGAAATTGCAATAAATTGTTCAATATTTTGCAAAATATAAAGAAAACGATTAATCAAATTATCTTAAAGAAAGTGTACCGATGTCACATTAAGTAAATAAATGACTCTGACGTCTACACCATCAGGAAATGAGACTTTAGGCTGGTTCTTTTTTATATACCTACTTGGTATTTGATTGAGTTTTCATTTGAGTTAGATATTTTAGTTTGTAGACCAAAATTGCTATGGAATTCTAGACATAATCACAAAATTTTCAATTCCAATTACATGATTTTTATTTGGGTACCTATTTATTGAACACAAGAAACACGTCTGTATCATAATAAAAAAATTATTCAAATCTATTTTGGTATTCACTATTTGCCCCAGCTCTTTTGCACAACAAAATTGGGAGTTAAAATTAAAATCAATTGATGACGGATAACTTCACTAATTTAGAAGCAATTGTAATTTCTAGATTTATACAACCAATTCAAAGATTTATTTACTAACTGCATGCAGTTTAGTGTGTGTTATTCTGAAGCTAAAGCTAATAACAACAATGATGTATGATTGAATTATTATGAGGAAATATGTCTAAATGCGTATGGAAATGAGGAGAAAAGTCAGGCACACATGCATATAAACGCACACGTACGAGATCGAACCAGACCAAGACGGAAAATGTATGTTATGTATATCTCGATTCGCACAAAATGCGGCGGCACTCTAAAAATAAACATTGCGCGTATATTATCTTTATTGAACTTGATCTTGTCTCTCGACGTGTGTTCTTTTGTCCTTTATTATTTCAGCGTTGGTGGACCGCAATGCGCGCGTTGCATGCACTTTATTATACGTTCCTTCTCTTTTTTGTTTCAACGACTAAAAAGAAATGTGGTACAATGCAGTTTTTCTACTAGAAATACACACCTACAATCTGCAATGTATATGCGCGTAAATGTAGGTATGTATGTATATGTATGTATGTGCGTAAATTTATGATGTACGACGTGATGTAAGTAGTTATGTAATTATATTGTTTTTTATATTTTATAAGTGATAAATACAGTTATCATTACTTTGTATGTAATAACAAATGCATTGTTAGTATCTACAAATCTACACACTTACGGGAAATCTCATTAATTCCAAATACATATGTATAATACTGAATTTTTCACGCAAGAGGATAAATATATGTATGTATAACTTGTAAGGAATTCAATATGTCCTAGCTTCGCATTTCCATTATCTCATGACATTTACATACTTTTTTTGTTATATTTAAGCTTATATACTAAGCTGAAATAATTGCAAAATAAACAGTAAAATTAAAATTGAATAAAAATAATCCTTTTTGCAAATATTGAAACAGTAATCATATTGGTATCTAACTGGTGCTGTATACAGGCTGATTCATTTTTGATCCTCACCATTGCGATCTCGCTTATTATTGAAGATACATGATAGGTTTAAATTTGGCAAAGTTGCTAAATTTTGTGATTATTATGATCCCGAAAAGAAAGTAGACTTAGAGCAAATGACGTTCGAGATTTTTCAAAAAAACTGAAAAATCTCATTTTCTTATTTTGCTTGTAGCACTTTTATTTGGTCTTGCAGAGAAAAACTAAAGACACAATCCACACCACTTTTGCTCCTCTATCTAATAGTGTTACCTAAAATTTTATACAACGTTTCGCTTTCTTTAGATAATCATCAACTTTGTTATTTCTTTTGGGCGCCATATTGGATTTCGACACAGCTAGAAAGATTTTCTTTTTCTGATTTCAGCCATGTGTCATATGTCGAAAACAAATTTTGATATAGTGTGTTAATTGACGAAGAATCTAATTTGAGATTAAATAAAGTAGGTAGCTATGAAATTTCGGACTGTCAAACGCTGAAAATTGAGTATCGCAAAAATAAAAATCCATGTTAAATAAGGTAGCCATGGAATTTTGAACTGAACTTGCATTAGTAACGGAAAAATGTCGTAAGCAGAGAGGCATAGAGAAACAAGATATGTTATGTATTTTCTAGTCATAGAACTAAAATACAACAATAGCGAATAACAAGATATTTGAAATTTTACCCTGACGTATTTCGATTAAACATTTGACCATAATAATAATAATAATTCATGCCTTCACATCCCCCAAGAGCTTGTGCCAATTACAGGGGCCATCGGCTGGCCAAGAGTTATTATTATGCCTGCGGTTGTAGACCGACTTAAGATGTTGCCTTTCAGCATTTGCCATGGAATCTGGGAAACTACAAAAAACCAAATTCAGAATGAACATACCAGGGTTCGAACTCAGAACCGCCAAACTGGGAAGCGGTCACACTAGGCACTGCGTTACTAGGTAGTGAGTTGGTAAATTTGGATTCATCTGACCAGATGATTGTATTCAAACAATCTTCGTAGTTTTCTAATTTTCCCAGTAACAATATTCCATTTGTCTTATCACCAGGTAGTAAACTGTGACTAACTTGGACTTCGTACGGTTTCAGCTTATTTCGACGCAGTTCTCCACGATCCGTATTGAACTAACTTTCTGTCAAGATCTAGAAAAATGGTATGATATGTTTGTAGTCGTTTAGGATACAGTTGTAAATATCTTGTACTCGCTATTATTGTATTTCGGTTTGATTGATAAAAAATACATAACATTATCTCGTTTCTCTTCGTGGGTGAACGACATTTTTGCGTCACTAACGCAACTATAATTGACAGTAATTCCATGGCTATCTTATTTAACATCGATTTTCATTTACGCGATACTCTATTTTAAGTGATTGACAGTTCGAAATTTCATAGCTACCTACCTTATTTAATCTCAAATCAGATTCTTCGTCAATTAACACACTACATCAAATTTTGTTTTCAACGTGGTTAAAATCAGAAAAAGAAAATCTTTCTAGTTGCGCCAAAATCCAATATGGCGCCTATAAGAAATAACAAAGTTGATGATGATCCAAAGAAAACTAAACGTCATATAAAAATTTTAAATACATCATTAGATAGAAGAGCAAAAGTGGCCTTGAGAATGTGTTTTTCTCTGGAAGATCCAATAAAAGTGCTACAAGTAAAATAATAAAATGAGATTTTTCGGTTTTTTTCAAATAACTCGAACGTCCATTTGTTCTAAATCTACTTTCTTTTCGGGATCAGAATAACTACAAAATTTAGCAACTTTGCCAAATTTGAACCTACCGTCTATCTTCAATAATAAGCGAGATCGCAATGGTGAGGATCGAAAATGAATCAGCCTGTATACATAAATTATAATCTAACTGCGGGAATAATTAATAATTATTTTTAATAATTCGTATCATTGTCCAACATACAAATCTCTATGAGAAATAAATGAAAATAAATGACAGTTACATTTTTGTAAACACTAATTAATCGGATTGTGAGAAGACTCGTAGTAAAATATTCGAACGCCGCTGAATAAGCCAACTTGCATAAGGAAGCAACAAAGAAGTATTGAATCTCAAATTAGAACTAGATAGATAATTAACCAGATGGTCTGGCGGCCATTTTTCACTGCGAAGCAAGGGTGTATTGAAGTCTATTATCTACACGACGCTCTAGCTTTGCCTTTTCTATCAGTCTAGCTTTGGTGGGATTGTCTTCATGTAACGAGCCGTGTCTGAATACGGTTCGCCAATGAATTCTAGCCTCAACCTGGCTAGTCTGAAATTAGAACCAAATTAAAACCTTTTTCCTCAGAAAGTTTCTAAAACTGCTTTTAAAAATCTTCTAAAGAATCTGATAGCATGATCAGCAAAACGTCAACTGAAAACTTATGTATGCGGCAACACCCAAAACACTTTAACACTAGAAACAACTGTCGTGAATATCTACACTCAAAGTTTAAATTAGAGCATTGGCGTGGCATTGCCAGAAACCAATGGACCATTCACATATTGGCTGATGCGATATCCCTCATTTTTATTGAATTGCAATCTTTTAACCTTTCAACATTTTTCGCCCTACGAGTCAGAACTTTATGTTCCAGATAGTCAACAATTTTAGCAAATCCATATCTGTCTAGGCAGAGGCTATTATGCACAGCGGATATTTATCATTTTAATTAAAACAATGTAAATATGAAAATTAACAGCGTTCTAATGACAAGTATACTTGAGCAATTTAATTAGCTAAATGCAAGCAACAATAACTATTAGAATAATAAAAAATTTAAGATTTGTGTGGATGAATAGGTGCAGGTAATCACAAACTTAATATTGATCTTCTCGGACGGTCAACACAGTTTCACTTGAGCTCGCGTGAAGACAACCACATTTTCAATTAATTCTTGAGGAATGTTTTTGCACTTTCCTCTAATTTGAAGTTCTGCAATCCAAGAAGGTGCAATTTCCTGATGCAATACGTCTTTCTATTCATACTTTACATGTTTGATATGATTACTATCTGGGCAGTTCATTCTATAGATTTCCAAACCTATTGCGAACATTTTCTCGGTGTGGATTCAAATAACTAAATTGTTCTCCTACAGCTCGTGAATATGGGAGAGCAATAGTTTTAGTATCGCATTTAAATACTTTTGGACAGTAACCGAACCATTTTGAATGAAATACAGTTCATATGGTATGGTTACCGTTATATTGAGGCGTTTGTCAAAGATATGGAGTTATATGTGTTCTTGATTCAGGCCAAATTGACACATATACGTTATCTTGCTGTACTATCAATTTGACGTGTTACTAAACAATATGTAACCTCGTGGTTATCATCCCAATTGACATGCTCTACTGTCGATATTGTACCTATTCAGACCGTTAACCTTACCGCATAGAGATCGATGTTGTAACGATAATCTGTTGTTAGTGTTAAGTCTAAATTTTCAGTAGCAATATTAAACTGATGTTGAAGTCTAGTTGCTTTTAGATACATTTCCCGTTGCTCAAAACGGATACCAGAGTGGCAAAATGATGAAACACTTGAGCAACATCTTGCTATGTTTCTCCACATTCCAGTAGTTTCCGGCGGTCTAAAAAAATAATTTGCTTACGAAGATGATGAAATTTTGTACTGCTAGTGTATTGGACGGCTGCTCGCTTGTATACCCAATAGCGAGTAATCTTATTAAAACTAGCAGAATTACATTAAAACGTAAAAATACACTTTAGTACTTAGGTAGTTAAAGATATTCTATACGCAATTCAAAGATATTTGCCAGTGTACTTTAAGTTCCAATTTGGAAGCTAGTTTGATTCTTAAAAAATTTAAAACAAAATCTGCATTCATAATATTTTCAAAGAAATATGTGTAAAATATCAGAAATTGATTTCGTTTATTAATTACACTCAAACCGTTTTTTGCAAATTCCGGAGAGAACCGGTTTCTTCAAATATTGAATAGAATTTTGCTATTGCTATGCTAATAAAATTCACATTTTCTCCTATTGTCACCTCCATATTATTGTAAAAATATTCGAATAAACTGGACGGAACGCCAACAATTTTTGAAGAAATCTTTAAATCATTTGCACAATTTAAAGCGACTAAGTAGCCATTATCAAAAAGGATGAGTAAGATTCGATTCACGGCGGTACTCCTTATGTTATCACATATCATTCAGTTATATCGTCATTGTAACACACGCAGCAATTGGTATCTTGTAAGCAAGAGAGCATGATTAATTGTGTCGAGTATATTTGACAAGTTTATATAGATGGCATCCACCTGTTCCCTGTATATCTAGATACTGGCTAATATATTGTGTTATGTCGGCTAAATTTGCAACGCATAAGTCTGCTGACAAGTTGATAGATGCGTGTAAACGTAGTTACAAATATTATTATATCATCGTGTAGTGTTTCAGGTGATTATACTATTTTCCTGCTTAAAGCCTGGAAGTGTTTACAATGTCTGGCAATCATTAACGAAAAAGCCAAATTGTTCATTTCGTACATGAATTACAAATGTTCTTGGAAATTTAAGACGCCCATATCCGTATTCGGTTACCAATATAATTTAAAATACTATTTTATTAACTTCCTGCAACCACACCTCAATCAAAGTTAAAAATATTAAATCTCAAAAAAATGAGTATCGATTGTCTCTTTCTCTAGTATAGGCAAAGATAACTAAGCAGTTTTTGAAACACACTATATAAGGCATACAATTTTCTAAATTTAAAATGGGATATGTAACCCTGGATTGTATTGTTAGTTTGATCATTTTGCTTCTTAAGTATAAAGACTATGATGAGCAAGCAGTAATATAAGAGGATGAATTCATTTGTTATTTTGGTAGTATTTTGGCGGTAAAAATCCGCTGAAAACCATAAGTGTAAGTATATATGTAACAAGCAGTTCACATAAAGAAAATGTATCAGGAGTTGTACAGCGGAAGGAGGAATAAGGAGGTATTTTTATTTCTTACACTGTATTTATAATTCATGTTTCATTCCTATATTCCGTATTGTATTTTACTGACGTTATCCTATTATATACAATGGAACAGCGCTGCTTAAAAATTTGGTGGTTCTGTGTCTATATAACTACGCAATCTATTGGAAACAGTAGTTAAAATGTCGGTACAATATTATATTACATTAAGTATACTTATTACTTTTTTCACCTCAGCATTACACACCGTATCACTAATCAGCACTGCTAAATTACCGTATTTAGTCATTCTATACATTAACCATAATTATAACTTATACAAAAATATCTAAAAGCCTTATATACAAAGGCATTTAAAGGAATATAACCTCTCTCGGTAAAATACTAAACGGAGTATAGGCTCTATGTATATCATATTCAATCAATACCATAGTTTCCACGAACGAACTAATAAAAGATAATCTGGATATTCTATTAAAAAAGAATGTATTGGGTAGGCAAGTTTATCGGTGCAGTCGCTAAGTTCATTAATAAATTGTTAAACCAACCATTGAGCTTATTTAAATTAATTAAATATAGATAAAAATCATAAACTTGATTTAACCATACAATCGTTGAACGAATTATGTTAAATGTGCAAGAAAGAAATTTTCAAAAGTGTTCGATGTTTGGCGAACTGTTAGAAGTTTTGAGTGTAAGTATGACATTGTAAAATTGTCTAAGCAATTGGAGTATATCAAAGAGCACATATAGCTCCACGCGTTGACATTGCTACTTTACTCTAGCTTGGAGATCTTTTAATTTGGAAATATCTAAAAATTTATTACAAGAATATCCTACCTACTAAATTACTAATTTATTTTTACCTTACAGATATGATTTAAGTCAATCACCAAAGTAAAACAATAATTAAAACCAATCAAATCTATATAAAACTTTAGAGGACTATAGTATAATACATAAAAGGTGAGAAAAGGTATGGGGAAGTGTAAAATGTAAGATGAACTCACTTCGCAGTAGCAATTTGGTATTATTTATCTTCTTTGTTCAATCTTCCTTCTTGTTCAATATCTTAGTACTAGTTATGATTATAATTAACACTGTAGAATGTTGCACCAACAAAAAAATTAACTACCCATGCACTGGTTAGACATAACTTAATAATAACGTGATAATATATTAATGCAATTGTGACTGATGCCTTCTGAAGATTTGAATATTATCGGTTAAAATTCAAAAAACAGGATATTTAAGTTTACGTATGTCTACCGATCAATCAAATTTGCTTCTTAAGTAAATCAGACTAGGTTAAATACGGCGTAGAATAGAACTAAAAAAAAAAACGGCTGGAACACGCATTTTTGCGTGATATGCGTCTAACATAAATATACCGCACGAAACATTTAGCTAGTCATTCCTGGCACGTTAAAAAAATATGGTAAAAGAGATTATAAATACAGAAAATTGAAGTTTAATCTGTTATGAAATATTATTATAGTTCATTACGATTATGTTACAGAGCTAATTGCAACCGCTCAAAATATATAAATAAATTAAATTTATCCTTTTGTAACAGATATATTAAAATTATTAAATAATTAAACTCAAACAAAAACTTGAGGATGTTGTCCTAAAAATTCTTGCGCAAGCTTTTTTTAAAAATTGAACGTCATCAATTTTGTAAGTGAATGTGTATATAGGAAAGGTTGGCAACAAAAATAATAAACATGCTTAGCAAAAAATATAAACAAAAATAAAAGAGATAACAACCTTTTTGACATTGATTATGCAATCCAGAATGCTCCTAGTTTCGTTCGCAGGAGGACGCACTTTCAGCAACAGCAATCGTAGGAATGTTGTAGAGAGCAGGAATCGCAGCACACGGCAGGACGTGAACAAAATTCGCAGGCGACGGCTAGCGCACAATAATGACGGCGTTGCGTACCAAACAATTCGGCAATGTCCAAAGGGAACGTAAACGCAACGCAACGCACGGCCAACGGAGCTGAAGTAGTAGGATCTAATTGCCAGTTGTTAGTGGAAAGCGCACACACAACGCACTCTCAATTAATTATTATTATTCTATGCAATACTTATTGTTTTATTAAATTTTGTTTAATGTTTCTCTGCGCGACCGTAAATATTGCTTAGCACGTTTTTGGTTGCTATTGAATGGAATATTTTCGCGCCTTTTTACTCTTTTAATGACACGCACATTTAGATAATTTCACGGTTCTTTTTGCTACAGCTGGCAATCGATTGAGGATGGTTTTCTTAAATTTTATTGTATTCCGGAGTTTTTCCGAATGCTACCACAAGAATCACTAGAAGTTGACAATTGTGTCCTTTATGCTCGTTTAAAGATTTTATTAAATATTCAATATCAGCTGGTTGTGGTTTATTATGTGAATATTTTCAGTGTTGGTGCAATATGCAGACAACTTATTGCATTCCCGGTGTGAATACTCTTCTGACAGTTAAAGCTTTTTAATCTAAACGGTAAAACAACGCAATTCGTTATTTCTTAACACCATAATAATTTTGTTACGTTTATTTAAAGCGACAAACCAACTATTAATCTTTACCTGTTTAAATCTTGAAATTTTAAATCAATCACGTGAACGGGATTATGCACGGCGATGTCTTAATTTTCCTTGTTTGTGGCTGGATGATTTTATCCCGTTATTAGTAAATGTTTTACGATATTCCAAATTTCACTTAAATTTTGACTTCATCGATGCACTCGTCGATGGTAACGTTGGTGATGACAACCGTCTTCCAATTTTGCGACGATGTTATGGTACTTCATCGATACTTCCTCTTGTTATGGTACGCGGGATTTTAAATCGTTGGTAACACGTGATTTAATCGGGTTCTTATATACATTAATTCTTTTTCGATCGAAGGTTATAATGTCAATGTGGTTCGTCGTCTTTCTTCTTCAAATTTTTATCTTATTCATGTACTTGTTTAATTTCCGCAATATTAATATTTCTATGTCCGGTACTACTTAATTAAGTGGTAAAAACGGTGAATAACGTATTAGTCAGTCGTCGGATAAATTGTATGTATTCAAGTTTCTAATAATATATAGTTTTACGTTTGGAGTCTCGTTTGTTATAGTAGTAAGTAGTGTTTTGTATGTTATTGGTAGTATATCCAGCCCGAAGTGTAGTCGCCGGCCAACTGTCTGTGCCATCGTCGGCGTACACTCGACGGACTCTCGGCTCCGTTCGCTCGTCGTGCGAGAACGCGTCGAACACGGATGGCGCGCCCCCGCATGTCTCCAGCTCCCACTTTTCACCTAAGGTCTTACCGCCGCCGCGATGGGATGGGATTCGCAATCCGATGATGCGTCCGATGCTGATCTATGCACATCGTAAACGACACAAACGCTAAAAGGACACTCCAGGAATTGTAATTATCTACAATTGAGAATGTAAAAATCTCGTAAAACATATTTTATTCTACTATAATTAGATCTGTTTATCAATCAGTTAACGAAAAGCATTTTTTTCAGAATCTATTAATGAATATATGTACACTACCGACCATTAAAGTTAGGACAGCTAGTAAAATATAACAAATTCGAATCTTTTTGCTATCCAATACTGTAAATATTATTTGAAAAGATTATACAACAAATTTTAACGAATGTTTAAGTGTTGAAGATCAAAATCCTCATTATAATAAATGAAATAGAAGCAAATTTCAATTTATGGCAATAGGATGTAATAGAATCATTACACACAGCACAAATTTTATGGAGTATAAATAAACTTAAATCTAACCTGATTGCCGGTGATGATCAGGTCCCGTCTTTCTAAGTAAAGGTTGCCGTATGATATTCCTTTACCCTATGAAAATACTATTCAATTTGGCAGTCCAAGCTGGTAATTTTCCGGCGATCTGGAAGAGGACTCGAATAAGTCCGATTTTTAAACAGGGTGACAGAGCGGATCTAAACAACTATAGACCTATATCGGTATTATCGAACTTCTCTAAAGTATTTGAACAGATTATATATGCAAGTACAATTTACCACCACGCTAAACCGAGAATCTCTTCAGTTCAGCATGGTTTTATGAGTGGTCGCTCAACAATTACAAACTTAGTATTATGTGAACAGAGTATTAGTTCTATGCTTTACGATCGCGGTCAGATGGATGTAATTTATACCGATTTTGCCAAGGCCTTCGACACTATTAATCACCATATTTTGTTAAAGAAACTGTTGAGCTTTGGATTTCATGGTGAGGTGTTTGCGCTTTTATCATCTTATTTGACCGATAGGATCAACTTCGTCCATTACAACGGATTTCGATCGGGTGAATTTACTACCACTTCAGGAGTCCCCAGGGATCAAACCTGCGCCCCTTACTGTTTATACTGTTTATTGATGACTTGCTCGAATCTCTGACCTGTTCTGCGTTAGCATATGCTGATGACTTGAAAATATATCATCGAATTGATAATCCTCTGGACGCACACTATCTAGAAGATAGCATTAATATTATATGGACCTGGTGTCACCGAAACTTGGTCAAGCTGAACATCGACAAATCGTCGGCTTAATAAGAAAATTTTTGGATTCAATTTTCGACCAATCAAAATTAATTCTTTTATGTCATATGTATCAGGATATTCAATCAACATTTGATTATACTGATAACTACCCCGAAATGTTATCACTAGCGATAACACCCCGGCTGTCACCTGACTTAGTGTCATATCACTGCTTATGTAAAACTTGACAGTTTCAAATTTAATTTTCGAAATGTCACGATTTGGAGAACTAAATAGTGAAAATATAGATAAATTGGAAACAAATTCAGCAACTTCTGCAAGCTCATTTAGTTTCTCAAATTGTACTTTCAATAATTGTTCTTTTAATAAATAAATGTTAACCTTAATTTAAAAAGCCAAACATTTTCTGACCAAATATCCCACAGACAGAGATAAATCCTCATAATTTTATTAGTTTCCTAGGGATGTTACTACTGAAAATTGCCTTACTCCACTTTTAGTAAAATTAGGATTTTAGTGCCATCGGTATCCTAATATGAGTGGCTATCGATTCAGAAAACTACCTATATCAAAATAAATTGTGTACGCTCATAAATGACGAAACAGAAATCTGCCTAACTTACGTCAGTAAAAAAGCGCCAGAAAACTGCTTAAATCCGCATTATATTAAGATTATGTGAGCCATATTTGCATCTTACCATTCTCAATATTTTTTACTTTTATTCCAAATACACCCTGTATATTACTATAAATAATATTATTTCAGAATATTTTCAGTTAAAATACATACAATACTTATACCTATTGCAATAAATTATAAAACAAAAATAAGTTTTTATTATTAGTTAAACTTTTCATCAGGTAAGTTAACAATTTGCCTAACTGCCACAGAAATCTAAAAATTATGTATGGCACTATCAAATATCTTGGAAGCCTATTATATCATAACATAAGTGAACAATGAACTGTATTGCAAAAAAAGCGGAATATCGCAAAAACGAGCAAACTATAAAAAAGATTTAGAACACTTTTAGTTTTAATAATTATTTCCTATTTATTCTCTTGTATATTAAACTACATAAAAATAAAAATAATTAACAAAAGACATTTAAAAGTATAATTTAACTAAATACAAAGCAATAATATTTGATTTGTATCTTATTTATTATTTATGTAAAGTAATTATTCATTGAAGATATCTCCACTTTATTTTTGATCATTTGATTCTATATAATTTGTTTGTTGAGTGAGCCGCATATTTTAAAAATAAATTCTGCTATGAATGATTCACATATTTTTATAAACTATTGCTCCCAACTATGTACATATTTTGTTGTTGCCTACACCTAAGGCAAATGGTTTAACAATTTTTGAAAATGTAGGTAAAAATTTCAGAATTAGACTTACTCTGCGCGATTAAAGTGAGAAGCCCAAATGCAAATGAACTAATATTAGAATAACTACTCATAAAAAAAGCGTCCTCAATAGTTGCCAAAATCACGAATTTCTGGGTCCATCTTTCTAATTCACTTTCCATTTTCCAATGCGCTACATCTCTATTAGACCTATTTCTTTTTGTTTATTTTGATTTCTATAACTTTTGGACATGTCTAGTGTCAAAAAGGGGTGCAAATCTAGTTTGCCTCCTCGTGGTGCACCCAAGGTAACGCTAAAGAACTAGAGCAACTGGTAGTCAGACATCAAGGGGTTCAACTATGTTATAGAGGAACCTTCCCTCAGTATCCAGGTACGAGCTTTTATCCCAACGCGCCCTAATTTCTGAGAAAATCACCGTTGTATAGCGGGTTGAATGAACGCGCTAAGTTCATTCCTTTTTATCAATAATGTTAGAAATTTTTCTCAACAAGCAGGCCTTCGTAACCCAGTGGATAACAACTATGCTTGCCACGCTAGTGGCTCGCGTTCGATTCCTGCTAATGCATTTTTTTTCAATCTTTTTGTGCAGAATATTAACAATTATATTTGACAGAAATTATTCATAAATGATATTTTTCGCCGGGTTAATTTTATTACTAAATAAATGGGGAGCAAATCTGCAGTATGACGTGTATTTTGAAGTTCGAATATTCAAGCGCGCTTTCTTGGCCTGCGGTCCATTTCTAACCTGCAGTTCGTTTCTTGCTTAGTGCCCGTTTTTATCTGCAGTCCTTGAACAGAATTGTTAGAGCTTGACAAAAAATATATTGATATAAGGATCATTATTCTTATGATTATAATTTTACATTTCAAAAATATCTTAAATTGTCGACTATTTTGTAAACATAATCCTATATATCACAGAATTTGTTTGTCTGTAGATAATTTTGTTGATAGGCATGGCTAGTTATTTATTTATTATTATTTGACACGAATTAAATGTCAATTTTATTCCATTGACGAAGTTGTAACGAAAACCAAATTATATTGTAAAAGTTTTGGAATAAATTTGGTCTTGATTTGACTTAGAGTGTTGTAATTTACCTATAAGTGGAAAAAAATTCAGGAAAATAAGATAAATAAACAAAAATAATAAATAAATAAATTCCAAATACACATCATAAGGCAGAATTGCTTCCAATTTATTTAATAATAAAATTATGACGGCGAAAAATATCATTTATATAATATAACTGTTAATATCGTGGACAATGAAATTGAAAAGAATGTACTGGCAGTAACCGAACGCGAGCCACCAGCGCAGCGTGGCGGGCGTAGTTGATATCCACTGAGCTACGAAGACTTGCTTGTTGAGAAACTAACATTATCGATATAAAGGAATCAAGTTAGCACGTTCATTCAACGCGTTAAACAGCATTGATTTTCTCAGAAACTAGGGCGCGTTAGGATAAAAGCTCGTACCTGGGTACTAAGGGAACATTCCTCTATAACATAATGAGTTTCATTAAAATCCGTGTCGAACAACCCTGGTGTACCCCTTGTGAGTCAGAACTAATCATGGTAGACGTGCAAATATGCTGGATAGATTGGGGGCAGAGCCCGACGTCAGAGTGCCGCTGTGATGCAAAGAGGCAATCGATGCAACACATCATTGAAGAATGTATGTTCTAACATTGTTTTCTTTTCAACATTCTTAAGCATGCAATGATGTCGGGGCATATGTACATTATTCTTACGTAGATATCGAAAACTTTTTGCATCGGAAAGCTTCTTATATTGATTTATTTTGATTTCTTCTGTTGTTATTACTACAGTTACTCCATATAGCTATTATTTATCATCAATATTTTGGATTATTATTGTGTTGCTATGTATTTTAACGATTTTTTTTTGTTTTTAATTTGAATTAATTTGTATTTGATTATTTCTTTTAAGTAGAATTGTATCCTAGCGTTAAACTAATGTGTTTATATAATAAATCTTTAATTTTTCACTTGACGAGTTGTATAGACATGTAAGTGTCTTATAAACAATAAACGTATTATTATTATTATTATTATTATTATTATTATTATTTCATCAACTTATAATTTGTGCTTCCCGATTTCCGCCATCTATTTTTAGTTTAATATATCTTAATTACTATTGCTTTCGTCGTTTCAATGTTTAGAAAATGAGTTCGTCTATATTTAAAACCAAAGATCTATATCTTTCATTATTTTCTTGTCTTCAATTAGTTCCGAACATTGGTGTTCTAATACGAATTTTCCCACGTTTCCCAAGTTGCGGTAGTTTTTATAACTTTATTCATATCACATATACATAGGTAGGTACTATGCTGGACAGCTTAAAACGAACGCTTTGGAAGACGGGTGAACCTTACGCACACCGAGGGTGAATCTAGTCGGGGACAAATAGTTCAGGTACACAGGTAAGCAGATTTACGTGCCCGCTTCCCCTTAGGGCCTTGCCTGCACGGTGTATGCAAGGCTTACTTTCCTGTCTCTGCGTTCGTGTTAAGCTGTCCAGCATAGTACCTAACATGTATGTATGTTACAATAACATACTGTTCCCTTAAATTCCTCATGTGTTTCTGTATGTATTAAGTATAATGCTTCCCTTATGTCAAAACAACCATTGTAGGTATTGGAGACTATGTATATTGTGCAATCACTTTATCCTTCCTCAATGTGATTTTCTACATTTTCTCCCACACCTTTTTCAAAAATTTCTCCGTGTAACTTAAAATGAAGATACTTTTAACAGTCTTCTAAACAAAAATATACAACAAAACTGAAAAACAACAGATAGTGTGTTCTAAATAACAAATACAGATATTATTCCATACATTTGGACCGTCTTTTCGGCAGAAAATTTAACAATTTCTGAGTGCAACTTACATCGTGCCTTTCATTGTTTGAATTGCCTGGCTTCTATTGTTACCAAACCTCTCCTAATAACTGCTGGAATAATTAAAAGAAATCCCATTTGTTTCATTTGCATTGACCTATTCTAGGAATGCGTAGTTGTCAAAGAATCTTACTACAAACTAATATGCAATTAAACATCAATTTTGGAGACAGCAAAACCGTTTCTAAAGAAAATACTGCAACCAAAAAATAACCGTCGTGAGAGCCCTAACGTAACTTTTGGCCGCACTCAATAAACTTTGTGCAGAATGGATTTGCATTTTAGTGAATACCAACGACCGACGACCATACCTGTGTTAGTAAATTGAGTGGCTATTTAGGTATACATATAACTTACCGAAAAGATTCACCTGTTACGAAAAGGTGTCCTTCAGAATACAAAAGTATAATATTCTTTGGGAAACCTAAAAAGAGCTCTTTATTTAAACATTTTTTTCTGTCATCACATTGTTGTTCAGTATTTCGAATATACCTATTTGTTCTACGCAACATTTACATACGGTATACTGTATAATTATCTGCATCTTGTAAATATCATGTGTATACTGTGCTGTGCTGTGTTAGTTGCACGCAAGGCCCGCGAGTGAGGGTCGCGACCTCGAGAACGCATCCATCTCACTATTCCACGCGGAGAATGGAGAGCTCAAAAAAAAGTATGCGTGCGTGTATTATGTGTGTTTGTGTATGTGTATTCGCGATCGACGCGGCGGTACGATTTCGCAACTCGTCTAGCCGAAGGAGCGACTGCGAAGGCGCACCGCATCGGTAGTGTGCGAAAATTTTGCGGGCCTCTAAATGGGTGCAACGCAACAATTATCATTGAACGGAACGGAATGAACGTTTGCTACACTCACACGTAACCTTTAGTCGGTATCATAGTTATCTAAGGCACGGTATGCGTATACACGACATAAAGGAGTAAATAGTATACATATGTATACATATAGAAAGATAACAAAAGTTAGTTAAGAAAGAAATGGTAAAAATACATATCCTTAAACTCCCTAAGCCGTAGTTGTTTCCAAAACAGTACCTAGTTCATTTCCTGTCGAAATAACATATACATATGTACATAGCAAATGAAGAACTCGGATGTAACTCCGACGTTGCGATGATACTAGTAATGTACTCGCCGTAGACTAGTACGGAATTAGGGTTTTTTTTGATATTGTAAAGAAATAAAATACCAATTTAGCGTTTGATGTTTCGGATGTTAATCCATCCTTTTTCAAAAACCTATTTAATAAAATTCTCAATTACAACCAGAAAGCAATATAAAAGAAAAAATAATCACTTACATAGGCTGCAGTATATAAATTTTAGTAAAAAACACATGAGATCTTCTACACACAGAAGTAATATATTTGGGCCAACACAAATGTGGTAACCGTAATTAAAAAAACAGTTTGGACAAATACAAACATGTTAAAATTTTTATATTATTATTTTTTATATGTACATATATCGAAACTCTCGATTATACATTTTTGGGGAAAATGCAAAATATAGCAAATATTTTGGACTTTCCTCCTAAAATGCATAAACTTACAAAAAAAGAAAAGATAAACAATGAGAGGTATGTATGTATGTAGACCTAGAGTTTTGGACACTGCTAGTATTGCACAAGCGGGCATACCAACTGATAAAGAAGAGAATTAAACAATGTCTACACTGTTACAATTTACTTTTATATAGAACTCAACTAGCAGACACTTTCCCCAGTTTACCAAGACCTTGCCAATGGGCGATGGTAGTGTTGATGAAAAACTTGAATAGTTATGGAAGAAGAAATGGAAGTTGTTCCATGCTGGAAATATTTGTCAAAACTATTTATGGAACTAATTTTTGAACGTAGTATGCTTGTAGTTAATCGTCAGACAACTAACTGTAAAAGTTAACAAGACCATCATTTTTGGAGAAAAAAATATTTATGGAATTTTTTAATTTTCTGGTTAAGTATAATATTATCTAGAGCATTGGGTTGATCAATTGGAATGCTTATCTTAATGTAGAAGCTCGAATACATTTCAGACCAACTCAGAAGCAAATAAAAATGTTCAAATACTTATGGGGCGTTTTGTACAAAATTTATTGATGGATGTGTAAGATACAGGCAAAAAAATACTTGTGGCAAACCAATAACTGTTCAAGATTTTGTCTTACTGTACGGAGAATATTTTCTGTCTATTTTGGAAGAAAAAGCAACAAAGTGCGGAATCCCTAGGAACAAGAATAATACAAATATCCTCTAGCAAACTCATTTAACCTTTTATGATTGGGTACTACAAAAGCATAGTATGTATTGCTGTGTAAGTGAAAAGGTGGTGCTGATATTAAGTTAGCTGAATTTTTGATGTGAATATTGTCAACACCACACCACATTCCAGTGATAAAGTTTCTATAAAGAAATACATATAAAAAATCTAGCAGTGTCATAATTCAAACAGGAGGACAAAAGAAAAGTACATTCATAGACAGGTCAATTAGGTTGTAATCGGTGTGAAAAGCTAATACATATTCCGAATAGTATAACATTTGATTCAGATGCTTTGAGGGAAGGATCCTCACAGTGCCAGCGACGTTGTTCAGGAAATCAAACAATCACCTCACCAGGCTAATCTGGGCAGATTAGCATAGCGATTAGATTAGATGGAGGAGAGATTACATCTGGTCGGATGTAACAACAATGGAACTCCCCATTGACCCGACTCTAATGTACGACAAGTTGTGCAGTCAGCCATGTCCCATTCTGGATTGTAGTGCTGCGAGAAGAAGAGATAAAATTTGAGAAAAATTACTACATTAAAAAGAAACTCTGATAAATTCTTCATACTTCTTCTATATTTTCAGTTCTAGATTTTCAGTTGTTTCTCCTATTTAATCCAATGTTTTAGTAAGTTGGAATATCCCATTGTTAATTCCTGCTAGTCCGCATAACTCCTACTCAGTAAATTTCTGACAGCCCTTCGATTAGTATCGCTAACCTTTTGAGTCAGCATGGAGCAGATTAGTTTAAGGCAAAATTCAACAATTTAGCGGATTTGTTGAAAGATACACATTACTAAGACAGCTATATGAGGTGAGGTTAGACTACAATTTGCTACATACATACGTCTCAGATGTTATGAGAGCAACGTTCCTTAGGTCAACAAACATAATAACCTCAAATTTCTTATACCTACAGCCGTTTGCAGCTGATTGTAGTTTTAGAAATCATCAAATCTTTTTGCGTTTAAGGCAGACCTCGTATAATCAACCACAACGCTATTCGTAAACTTGGGTGTCAATTTATAATGAAGAATAATATACACGTCGCCATCATTTCCATATATACCAACATATCTGCTTCAATGGTAAAATAACTGACACCCTTTTTTTATCATTATTTATATTAGGAAACAGTTATATATATACTATCTGCCTGTTCAATTCAAGTAAATTTCCACACGTATAGGCGCGTAGTATGCAGCTATTAACCATCCCGCCAAGCAGCCACCCGCTAAAATCTGACACGCACAGTGGATTCACGACGCGACGGTATTGCCAACCTATACCTACCGTCTGAAGCGCTCGTTACTGTTATCTGCTGCCATACATCTCTTTCACTATATGCAGCTCTACTACGCTGTTTTCGCAGCGAGGATGTCTGTTGCGTGCTACATCGCTTTTGTGTGCAAGTTATTTTTTTATACTACACGATGACTCTCAATTATGCGTGCATATGTGATAAAGAAAAGTTTTACACTAATTACTTTTGACATTTCCTTTTTGAAATATTCATGTTTTCAAGAAAATTCGGACTAATTAGAATTTGAATGTAATTGACGAAGACAAGCCTGGAAAATATGAAATCTTTATTAGAGTGTTGGCAGATTGTACTTAAAGATATCTGTTACAAACGGATGTTTACGACGGTAAAAATGCAGGCAACACCACTGAGTCCCATAGGAGTTGTCGGAGGTAGTAAAACCACTCGTTACTTCCTTAAAAGATTTCGAACAAAATTTGACTGCAAATAGATACTGCACAATTACTAATTATAGTAACTATTAACAGTAAATAACGGAAGAAAAAGAAAACTACGTGTTGAAACAAAGACTTGAGAGAGTTTTATCGACCAAAGTGGTTAAGTAACAGAACACTAAAATATGATGATGCTGACATCGTCTTGCTATATTCTTTTGGATATTGCTGCTGTAAAAGCGTATTCCTTCTACAGACAAATTTGTCCAGACTGGTATCAATAGAAACGCTATCGTCGCTCATTATTGCTACAGAAGTTCGGAATTCATATGATGATATGATTTTTTTATTTTATCCTTAACTTTCCAAGACAAAAATGTGTAGATATCCTATACCAAGAATAATCCGTTTTAAAAACATTTTGGCTTTTTTCAAAAACTCAGTATCAAATAAATTGTAATATAGTTACGAATAATGGAGATTTATCATTTTAAATTATCATCAATTTCTCCAACATTTACAAGTGGTTGATATTCCTTAAAACCAGAGAAGACAAAAATTTCATAAAAAAAATTTTGTGCGACGAAGCTAAATTTAGCACAAATGGGTTCCTGAACCATTAATCATCCCAACAGCTATTTTTAAAGAAACGAAAATTCTTGTGTACAGGAGAAAATTATTTTCAATTTATGTAAGACTTACATATTTTTATCGAACCAAAATTGATAAAATTCTTAAACTAAACATGTAAAATATTAATTTAATAAATGTTATATACTGCAATGTTACTACATCTAACAATGAAGAAACAGTTTCAGCTTCGTTTCAACAGGACAAAATTTTAATCCAACTGCTGAACATCTTTAGTATATATGTATAATTGATGACGGATAAATTGTTAATAAAAGGCCCCAACGTTACTCACGAGGGTAGTTTGGAATTTATAGTGCGTCACTATAAAAGAAGATATATTCTGAAGAGTACTGCTTGGTGTTAACAATTACATGTACCACATATGTTTAAGAAATTTTAAAGCTATACAGTTTGATAAAGAAGTACCTACATACCTATACAGGGTGTAACAGGACGACCTTACGTTAGCCGTATCTCAGCAACTAAGCACGTTCCGTATATGCTTCGGCTGACTGTTATGTTTATTAAACACGCCATTTTTTGGTAAATTTAGCTTCGTAATTTTCTTCTAAAATTTTCGTCGTCCTGACAAGCTATGGTGAAGAATTCACAAAAATTGACCCGATTTAAGAAATCCTTCGGATGTAAGTGCTATGCCTGCTGGTATGAAAATGGTCTCCGGTTATGTCTTTTTAATACCTTTTGAATGGACATTCTTGAAATTTTCAAAGTTGCCGCTGCTTCTCGAAGAGAGTAATATACAGGGTGTTCCATTTAAAATTACGAAGTTATTAGTGCTTGAAATTTAACATATTAGGTCGGTAAATACTAACACCCTGTATAGTACCTATTTGCGCACAAGTGAAAATAATTTTCAATCGCCCATCTTAGTAGCTGCCTGACTTCGAATAATCATTTAACTCTTCTGCATACTGAAGAAATACGTCACTAAGTATTACGACGCATTTGCTAAAAATTTCATAAAAATCAAGTTAGCTATAAAACGGTAATGTTTACACCAGTCAAAATAAATTATCTATACGCCAAATTTGTTGCTGAATTCAATTGTTTGAAAAAAAATGTGTGATCAATTTAAAAAAATTAAGTTGATTGTGCTTCCGGCGAAGTCGGAAGTAGAAAATATGTACTAATATTTTCTGGAAGTTTGCCCCCTTGCCTAAAATAACTCAGCAAATTTACAAATATGGAACTTGCTTAGTTGCTGAGATACGGCTAACGTAAATTCGTACTGTTACACCCTGTATAATTTAAATACTTATAAATATTCTGTTTAACACAAGCAAAAGTTACAAATAAGTAAAGTTGTTTCTACTTAACGTTAATTGTTTAATTAAATTTAATTTCCATTTAAATTTAATAAGCACAGCTCCTTCTCTATCTCGATAATCTCATCAAATATAAAAGAAATAATATTAAATATAATTATCAAGTTAAAAGAATACAAAAATTGCAAACGGAACTTGTACCAAAACCTTTCCATTAAAAAAAAACTGCAGGTAAGGTAGCAATTAACCTTACTCATATAGGCATTTGGTTATCAGAAAAAGAAATGATTACATAAAAACCCGTGTATATGCAAAAATACCACGGTCGGTATAGCAAAAAAAATATCAAAAAACAAACTAGACATATATTTTCAAGGACGTATTTGTATAGAATCTATGAAATAGTCGTAACAATTCAGTTTCCTACTTTGTATGAGCAGGTGGTTAAGACGTTAGTTCGATTGAGAAGTAACGATAGTTCATGAATGTTGACGAAAAAGTATCGTGCGATGGAACAAAACTACAGGAGGTAATAATAATATGTTAAACGTTAAAGTCTAATTAGATTAGTAGTAGATTATTTATTTGGAAAAAGAATGCAGCTTTGGTGACACCGGTAATTCGACAAGAAACCTGAGTGCTATATCCAAATATATATAAAAAGTCTATCGTTTTTTATTTATTATCTTCAGCAACAATAATAATATAGAAGAAAAATTAAATTAAACAAGTGCTTGCTTGTACGACGTAACCGCAAGCCGTGAGTCAGCAAGTTACTGTTCTCCTTACACGCAAACTACCTAATAACTAACTTAAATAAATCTAATCCCTGATCCAACCATTATATTTTGCGACTGAATAAGTGATATTGCAATTGTGTAAAAAGAAAGTAGAGAAAATAAATACTTTATAAGGGCCATTTATACATAAAGTGAGATTCAAAATGATTGTCATAGTAAAGAAATTGTCTTCCCGAAAAATGTATCTATACTTCTTTCCATTTTAATGAGTGAAGTTACCTACATACAAATTTGATACACTGAATTAATGTTCTTGATATTTTGTGACATTAGCGTTCGTTTTTGTAGTTCCTTTTCTCTTATTTGCCACTATCTACGGGCAAGAAATTGACAATCTTTTTGAATTTCACAGTATGTATATCGAAGCACACCTCTCCGCCCCCCATATTACACCTTGAGCAACAAAGTGATCTGACACTATTTTGCGAAACGGTTCATACCATTAGTAATTTCGCATGAGTAACTACGAAAAGCGCTATCTGTGCAGAACAAGATTCTAAAATATGGATCAGAGTGTTATTTCATGGTAACAATTGTGTGAAAGTGACAAGGCATTCGTTTGTCCTTCATATTGATCCAAACCATCTTAACTAGCTGTTGGGAAACAAGATCATATGCTCTTATTACGAAAATTAGACATTAGATTTACAGGTTCAATATTCGAAGGAATAATAGATTTACAGGTTCAATGTTCGAAGGAGTAAGATCGGTCAAGTTGTGGTTGTGAGAGAATCAACGGTATGGAGTTCTAATGTTGGGCAACAGTACAGCGAGGGTCCGTCACCGGTTCTCCATTCGTTGTTGGGGTATAACTAACAACAGAATATTACTTAAGGTGAGGTAATATTGTAACAACGTCTACAAAAACATGTTTACTCATACAATATATATAGGAAGAGGTACAGTTTTAGCCCAATAACCAATATAGCTTGGAAGCTACTATAATTGCACTCACCACAGACAATAGAAGTTTTGTATTGTTTGTGATACACGTATAATAAACGTTACTGTAACAGTTAAAATTTGTTAAAGCAACATATTTGCATAGATTTCTTTTTGTTGCTCAAATCTAGATTAAATATCCAAACTAGTTCTATATTCTTATGTATAACAGTTTTAGATTTATTAATTAAAACCATGTTTAGTTGCTACATTGGCTACGAATGTTTCCATATCTGTACAATACAATAGTATCTAAAATGTAGCAAGGCTAGAACAGAGAGTATTTAACTATTACCTGCCTTGCGACATTATTTCAAGAAATGACAAGTGTTAACTGTTAACTTTCCAAAACAACATGCATACAGTGAATGCTGCAGTCAATGGTAGAAAGTAAAATACAACATCTAAAGATTGTGGACTAATGAATCTTATGAAGCTTTTTCTGAAGAAATACTAAGTTTATCTAAAGATGTTTGCAATGTTTTAGTGTGCTAACAGGGCAATAGTTGCAATATTTATTATGAAAACTACTTTTAATGTTTGACTAAATATAGCATTACCCACCTTCCTTCATTAATATTGTTGTCATTGCTGGTTCAATGTTTAATATTCCTCAGTACCACAAACCTATTTTTAATTTCGCAAGTTTACGAAATAAAATTAAGACATAAGCGATTATTGGTTAGGAACTGATAATTACAAAGAAACATAAGCAAATGAAGTTGTATTTTATTTTGCCTATAACATCCCAATTTAGAAAAGTTAACCACGTATAGACAAACCGTTACATCTCCTAATACACATGGCAAACTTAAAATAAGTTGTAAGTTCTGTTGCTGAAATAAGATGTTAGTTTTTGGCAATAATAAAACAAATTACCAGCCAAAATTGATTGAATTGTTTGATGACTCTATTGCGTACTGTAAACGCTAGTGTGCTATTCGAGCCAACACTGAAAACACTACAACAAAGAAACACGTTTGTGAAGAAATCTAAAAGGATTCATATTGCATTAATACGTGTGTGAATTAATTGGTTTTCTTATGCTATACTTGAGATTTATACCAAGCTGTATAATTAAAAACGTATAAAGATGCATGTACATATATATTTGCAAATGGTTTTTTACCTCTCCGTATGGATGCAATTTCAATTAGATTATCATAATTGTATTGCTGCTGGCTATTTAGTTATTGTTATTACACAATATATCACATACGTAGATTACACATAAATACCTCTATATACATATCACATCACATACATATGTATGTACATATACAACATTGACGGGAACTCATACAGATACGCATATGTGTATGTATGTCGCTGGCAATTTACGATGCTAAGTCGGTCGGGCCAAACGCAAAAATGATTATCGCTACCGCCACCGTTGACCTTCAGAAAGTTCTCCTCGCGCGCACACACACTAAATGTATAACATTGCAAATTCGCAATATCACCATCATCTGACGTACCGCTGCTACCGAGCCGAATGTGTATGACTGTTAATAGAAACGGATTGCGAATGCGAACGAAGGTTGTTGTAACGATATTGTTTATGTGTATGTTGTATAATACACAGTGACGGTTGCTAGACGTACATACATAATGTCTATACATACTTAAAGGTGCACGAAGATGTATAGAAGACAAATGATTCACAAATATTACGATTTCGCCGGTAAATTGGCCTAGTCTGGGATTTATTATGTCCGGCGAGACTAACAAAAAAGATTTGATCTTTGTCGACTATATTAGCGAACTAATTACGAAAAAAGCAGACTACTCGAACTTGTTTGTTAGTAGAGTTAAGTACAAAAGCGATTAACTTTTCCTTATGTATGTATGTACATACAGTAGCCGCTCGATAATGTGAACTAATAAAAACAAGTCCGATTCAGTACTATGTACTGAATTGTTCACACTAGTGGATGGATACGTGAAATAAGTTAAAATAATATAATGATATAAAAATGACGGGGAATCGGTCTGTTGTGTAAAATATGAAACAGTTATTTATTCAATAGCTCAATATTTCGTCATTTATTTATAACTTCTTCAGGAGCATGCTACAATAAGTGACAGTAGTTAATGAATATGGTCGTTATAACAATTGAAAGTATACTCAGAATTATCTTCTGTTTTAAATTTGCATGGGATACATTTTAAAAGTTATTAAAATTAAATTATTAAAATAATATAATCTAAACAAGCACTATGTGTCGACATGTTAAAATCTGATGCATTTATGTGCGTAAAATATAAACTATTACAAAAAAGGAAGGAATAAAAACAGATACTTACGTGGAGTGCGTGTATACAGTGAGTATCACAAAAAACTTTACTTATACTTACCTAGTTAATATAGAATTGGATTTTAATTTATTTATTTGATGTTAAAGTTGAGAATGTTAGTTCAACTTCAACATCAAATAAATAAATTAAATCTAATTCAGAATACAGAATTTTTTTGTAACGCATCTGCAAACATTCATAAATTGAATTGTATGTTTGTTTTAAGCAGTTAGACGTTAGACTGTCACAACGCACAACCTGATATAAACTGGCTCGCCCATAACATGTGTTTTAAATATGTTCACTCTAAAGAGATGCAATTTTCGTTGGTTGGTTCACAGTACAGAACCTGTAATATAGTAGGTTCATATGTTCACATTACTGGATAGTTCACATAAATGGATGTTCACATTAATGAGCGCTTACTGTACTTACATACATGTCTCTTTTTCTTTAAATTAGACTAAAATTTATCAAAAATAATCTAAAATATGAAGCAATATATAACATGTTATTGCTAGTAAATATTGAGGCATAAATAGAAGCTTTTTCTACTTGTGTAGATCCCCTTACAGTATTATAATTTCGCTGGAATTTGTCACACCTGTCATGTTGTACCAGTGTTAGCAGTTCTTTGCGTGTGAAGGAAACGGTCATGATGACAAATGCAAGAAATGTCGTGTTTAACAACACTGTCCATGAAAGTCTACGGAATGTAAAGCTGTGTTACATATTATGTTCCAAAAAATGCGGGCAAATGTAGAGTATCTAACGAGGGGAACACCAGGGTTGTCCAACACGGATTTTAATGAATC
>SMLS01075344.1:0-41271 GCA_004785975.1 Popillia japonica
TTTTTCGGGAAATTGTCCAATATAATAACAGCATTTCTCTTAATTTTTCATTTCCAATTGAATTATTTACAGACATAATATCATTGCTTTACCATTGCTAAAGTGAAAAATTACTTGCATATTCTAGGCGTAATAATAGTATACATACTGAGCCAATAAGTTTGAGGACAAGTTGAATTTCCCGCCTTGTATTTCTTTGTATAGGTTGGTCAAACTGGCTGTAATGCTATTAAAAAATTACTTTCTTCTATTTTACATTTGCATAGTTGGCTCGTGTTCGTAGACGTTTGGCGTTATTATGATTTTCTGTTATCTTAGTCGTTCTGTTATCTTATTCGTGTTTTTGTTAGATTTTATTAAAACGATTACAAGTGTTTGAATATTTAAAGAATAAGATTTTTCAGAATCGGTTACATTCCTACTTAAGCCTGTTTTACACGACGTTAAATTTACGCAAAAATTAACGAGAACATTTATGAATAAATTTACAAAACAATTTATGATTTTCTGTTTGCAACGTATCTCCAAATTTTTAACACAATTTACTGATGCATTAAGACAGGTTCTAAATAATTTTCGAAAAAATTTAGTAGTAAATTTCTTTACATAATTTTCTGTTTGATACGTATCAAATCATTTACTCCTAAATTTTCTCGTAAATTTTTGGGTAAATTTAACGTCGTGTCAAACAGGGTTTAGGTTAAAATAGTTGCGAGAGGCTATCTATTATTAGGGAAATAAGAAATATCGGTGTTAATAACCCTGCTAGCATTATTTGACAACATGAAAAGGCGTGTAAATTTGTGTTTACAAAGTGATGGTAGTCATTTTATACATTTCCTATAATTATAATAATAACATCATGTTTCTTGTATTATAGTTTAAAGAAAAGATTATTTTGTTTAATAGAGAATAAAGAAATATCTTATTAAATACACCCACTTCGAAATTTTTTAGAATCGCCTATGAGTAAACAACAGGTTGGTCGATTTTAAGGAATAAAAGTTGGTGGGAAATTCAATTTGTCTTCATTCTTTTGGACTCACTCTGTACAAGAGAAAATCTACAAACTCTATATATATGCATGTGTATGCAATCGTCGCAATTTTCATGTGCGTAAGATTACAAATCATTAGGTTGGCAATGCCCAAACACCGCGGCGATAATGTGTCCCTCTTTTAGGAAGTTGCCAAACCATTAGGAAAGTCCTCATGTGCTCCTCATCTACAGTTATCTGTTTTACTAACAAATACGTTTCTTGCAATAATCTTTTTTATTTAGCATACAATTGTTTTTATTAATGTATGCCGCGTTTATTCCCGTTCATATGTAGTGGACGAAAAAGTTTATAACTCTTGAAATACATTACTTTAAAAAATAAAAATAATATTTTTTTTATTAAACACGTAATTTCTGTCACTTACTCTTCGTCCACTAGTCTATAATTAAATGTTAATATTCCACTAATAAATTCTTATTTATAATCATTCCTCACAAAAATTATTGCAAGTAAAAATAACCCGATTTCAAACTTCCCACCAACAACTGAAAATAGCCCCTTAATATAGCATACACTGCAAATTCGCTTATTTTTTAATCTACATATAATGAGTTTCATCATCGCATGAGTTCATTGCGTTTCCCCATTCTTGAACGTATTGGCTACCTATTGATGTAAATTATACATTAGTAGTAAAAAAAATATGTATATATGCATGAAGATACGCAAAACACTTACGGAATTAATTAAGCAGTTGTCTAAGTCTATACTAAAAGAGATGTTGTATCCACATTTACAGACAGAACAAAATACGTAGCAAGGCATAGTGGTAGGTTATCAAGAAATATAGCTTAAAAGGCATTACAGCTGTAGCCTATCACATAAAAAAACTACTGGGCAAAATAGGCGAATTACTTTTTATATGTACACAGCTTTGATTAAGGTGCAAGTCTAATTTCCGTGTTTTTTTTATTCTAACGGCACTTACTTTGAAAGCTTTGGAAGGTGGATCAAATGTTTAAAATGGAAAACGCGATCCAAATGGCAACTCAATCAAAGACAAAACGTCACTCAGTTTTTTGTTATTAGAGTCATTAGCCTTACGCACTAGTAGTGCAGGGAGTTGCCAGTAAGGCAATGTACCGCCTAATCGGGGCGGCATCTCGCGGGGACGAGATCGCATAGCAGAGAGCTGGGTCTTCTCTGTCGGGGCTTTCCCCGTTTTTCAGTCACCTGAACGACGAAATGGTTAAGTGATACAGCTTCGAAAAGAACTTTCTCAGGGAGCGAAGCAACAAGGGAGAATGGGAGAACTATCCATCTACTCCTTAAAGGCAAATATCATTAAATGGTATACGACTGGTTCCAAAACTGATAAGGCAACAGGTGCATAGGTGTTCGGGGTAGGAACCTAATATTTAGAGCTAATGGGAAATTATCCTAGCGTCTTCCAAGCAGCGATTAACACTATTGGACGATATCCTCAACTGAATCTCGACGGGAACTATCGGAAACATCACAATTTTCTCCGACAGTCGAGCAACGCTTAGGGAAAATAGACAATCTAGGCAGAGAAAATAGAGCTGCATTATGCTGGGTACACACTGGAATCAGTAGCAACGAGAAAGCTAATCTATTAGTAAAGAAGGCCGACACGATATCGTTTGTGGAACCGGAATGGGCGGAATAGGGATGAGCACCGATAAAAGAGAACTTACGGACAGTGAAGAGAAACCCAGGGTACCCCTGGTCTGAGGCACTCCAAGGTATTAGTTGGAATTTTCAACAGCAAGAACAAAGTAGGAACAATCTACGTGTACTTATAGATTTCCTCACAGGATACTGCCACCTTGGGGAACACATGACAAGATAGGTTTGAAACACAATAGCGACTGTAGGTATTGCGGGACAGATGACGAAAATACACACCAGTTATTTCGGCAAACCTGTCATTGGCGAGGGAGATATACCCTTCTTAAAACCGCAGCAACTTGTAGCTCACGAAAGGGGCCACAATATAGTTTAAATTAATTATAACAAAATGAATGCACACCGGGTAGGTACCTTTATAGTAAGGGATTAATTGTTTCAACATCAAATATGCGCAAATGAAACAAGTACTGTCGCTACAGACGAGTACATGTGTTAAAGTTACGTTGGCAGCTTTTGTATTATCTCGATGATTCAAGTCAAAAGAAATACACCACGCGCAATAGTATAAAATGAGATACTAACAGCTGCTGCATAAAATTTAAATACCTACACAAAGTATGTAATATAAAATAGATTGCAGAAGAAAGTATTCCATTTCATACTTTCAATGCACATCTTACATGAAGTAAAATATATATTTGGTATCAGAGTAGGTGGTATTATAAAGTAGAAATAAAATAACATAGAATCTGACATGTACATAAATATAAACGAAAACAATAATTACTATACATATATAGAATTAATATTGTAAAAAAAATTACTACGTTAAAATTATTCGGCCGACGAAATGTACGTTTTATTTTTTTTAGCATTTATATTGACACCTTTAACTTTAAAAGCGAATCTCAATGAATTCATAGTTTCCCCATAATTCTCATCAAGAGGTGAAATGTTCACCACCATCATTGTTTTAGAATTACCGCCTAAGCTTGATTGCAAGAGGTAAGTCAACTTCGAATTTCTAAATGGAATATGATTATCTTTGTTACTAAGCGCGAGAATGACGGTTCCAAGAGCTGATAAACTACGATTGATATTCTTGGTTTCTTGCAAGCGTTCATTAGAACTAGTCTTAGCACTCTCTGAACCTGCTAAATCAATAAGATTTAGAGAACCTCTGTAAACTAGTTTGGATTCGTTATTCACTCCATTTATGTATATTTTAGTCACAGCATGTGATCTTGAACTATGTTCGTTGAAATTCGTCGAAGCTACAGCTCTGTACTTCCAAGCTGTTTCCATTAATTCGTGGAATTCTTGAACGGAAGCAATAGGTTGTATTTTTAAATTCGTTACTGTTACTCCTTTTCCTTCATTGTATCTGATTTCATGATGCTTTGGGTGATTTTCCAGCAAATCACGTATTGTCTCGTTATATATTTCTAAAAAGCTAACTTCCACCGTATATTCCCAGCCGACTTTTTTAAGTTTCTTTATGGATGCGAACAATAAATCCATTGACCTCGGAATTATTCCTGGAAGATTAAAAATGGTTACATGACATTTTCTTAATTGTAGAAGGTGTTGGTGCACCGAGCAAAATCTGGGCTAGTGTAGTATTTATTATTTTGTATCTGTAGTAGTCTCTCAAAAGTTTAAGCTACTTTAAATTCAGATAAAATCATAAAGTTTGAATCCAAGTAACATATTTTGTCTTTGCAGTTGAGTATTTGTATGACACACTGAAACTCTTACTTATTACAAAACTATTTTTAAATAGCTACCCAATATCAATAACCCAATGTGAAACTATATGTTTGAAAGGCCTTAAAATACAAAATATAGACTCGCCTTTCTGCTTGAGAATGTAGCGAAATTTTTCGCAACTAGCCTACAATAGCTCTACACTAATAAAGTGACTTAAAGCTAAACATACCAACAGTAGAATCAGTCTGTCCCCCCTGCATTGTATATGTTTTCCCAGAACCTGTCTGTCCATACGCAAACACACATACATTATATCCATCTAATGCTGATTGAACTAAACCTGCCATGTCCTCAAACAGTTCCATTTGTGACGCTTCAGGTGGGAATACTTGGTCAAATATAAACTCACTCTTATGATTCTCTCTATTCCGTAATTCAATTGTAGCTTCATCAACATAATTTATGTTACATAATGAACGATCATATTCATGTGCTACAGGGGGTCTTACTCTGCATAGAACTCTAATATTACCTTTTAGGTTTTGAACCTTTTCATGGAGTTCTCTTCGTATTGATTCACTTTCACTTAATTGTGATTTACATTCTTTAAGACATTCTAACTTGCAATCCAAATTGCGATTCACTTCTGTGAGGGTTGCTGTTGTCTTCTCTAGTAACTCCTTAGATGTAGAATATTTTTGTTCCAATTCCTTTAATTCAGTGGTCAACGCTTCTGTTTTACTACATTCCGCGTCATACTTTTGTTTTTCCATTGCTAAGAGTTGTTCATTTTTCTGCAATAGAATCAATGTTGAATTATATTTGTCTTTTAACTGTTGCAGTTCTCTCGTTAAAGCATCTGCCTTAGATTCCCAATTTTTTTTTTCAGTTTCACTGCTTTTTAATCTACTTTCTTGTTTTTCAGATTCTGAAAGAGCAAAAGAAGTTAAGCTAGAAAATAGTTCATTGCAAAGGAATGTGTTAAACACAAAAATTATGAGAGTATTTTTAGTTTAATTAAAAATATTGATTAATTGAAACAATTTTTTATTAAAACTAATGAAGCTGATATTCCATATTGAAATTTTAAGTTTAAATTTAAAATAAAGCTATCACTGGAATAAAAATAAAGATTCCATACCACTTTTCATTTCAGCTAATTGTTGTTTTGTTTCTTTATGCGTCGCAACTAAAGGCGTGTATTTTTCAACAAGTAAATTATATCTAGCTTTATAGTCGTAGCTTGCTGGTTTTGGGGGTCTTGCTGGTTTTGGAACATTTTTGGTTTCTTCAGGCTTTGCTTTTTCGATTTTCACTTCAGGTTTCCGTCGTTTTGCCGCTAATGAACTCTCCGGAATAGTTGGTACATTTCTTTTTAAAGCAGTTGCACCAATTCGAGCATTATTTATATAAGGTTTAGAGCTAGTAATTGCATTTAAGTTTGTAGTGGAACCTGCTTTTCCATTTGCAATTGTAGATTTAATGCATGTTGGCCTATTTGATAATAAACCGTACTTTGATGGAGCTTTACTTAGTGGTTTCAAATCAGATACTGATTTAGATCTTCTTAATATACGTCTATTGAATTCTACAACAAAATAAAAAATACTTTAAATAAAATCTCAGGTGAATTAAGATTATATTACCTTTTAATGGGGCCATATTAGTATCTTGAAGTCCACTTCTGAATTTGGGGATAAAGCTTTTAGCATTATCCATTATTTTAAATAATAATTTTATGTAAAATATACAAAATAACGTCAACACCTTTTATTGTATCGATGCTGGTTACTATTTTCGTTTTTTAAATTATAAATCCTATCCGAACCGAGAGCAGACACTTTTTGACGAATGTAACTGACCGTTAATTCAAATTTGAAAGAAGCATACAATTATGATTGGTTAATTGAAATGGGGTTTGTTATTGGTTGGTGAATGTTCTCTGTTGTGTCGGAAATGGATTTAAAAAGTTGCGGGAGATGTATATTTTTTCAAAATTAATTTAAAAATACAATTAAAAGTAAAATTATATATTAAAGGCGTTCACAATTATATATCATGTTCTCATTTTAATTACTGATTTTATAAATATAAGCTGAGAACACCTAATGCTTACTTTTCTAAACGTCAAACGTCAAAATCTATTTTCAGGCACACGTGTTTGTGAATCGCACATCGCACGGTGAATAAATAACCTGCATACAACCGATAATAAAAATGGGTAAATTTCGTAGTAAATTAAAAGGACAAACGAAAGGTAAACGATGGCCAAAAGGACAAAGTTCTAGTTCAAATCCAGAGACAAGAAAACATAGAGATCAAGCAAAATCTCGGTTCTTTCAAGCAAATTTAGGTATGACACATTCTAACCTTAAATTACATCTGATACTCAAATAATTACTTATAGGAACTAATAGTAATTTGACTTTGGATGCTGTAAAAAGACATGAAGCTATTCAAGGTTTTTCTACCACGAACAAGAATGAAATACAAGCCATGGAAGAAGATACTATTTCTAACGCTAGTTCTTATCAAACCATACAGACTTTCGCATCTGAATGGACTGATTGTAGCAATATGTCTTACAGCAGATTTTTGAAGGTATTTAGGTCTGATTCAGCATTACATAAAGAAATGTTAGCTATACTAGCTGCAATTACAGAAGTTATTAAAGAAAATAATGGAACAGAATCACCTGCAGAATATTTTTGCTCACTGGTAAGCACATTTAAGTTTTCTATCGAAAAACATAAAACGATGTTTTTTCTTCTTTATAGATTACAACCTTAGAACAAGTATTATCAGCTGAAGATAGAAACGAAACACAAATAACAGCAGTATGCTCATTACTAAATATGGGAATCAAAAGTGTTCCTACTGGTGTCTTAAAATCCACTTTTAATGAAGTTTCATTAAAGTTACTACAGATTTTAAAAGAATATTCTGAATCTAATAATAATGTGCTGATAAAATCAATATTTGGTGTACTAACTGTATTTTTACGAGCTCAAGATTTAGGAGTTTGGTCCAATTCGAATACACAACATATATTTTCAGCTATATTGAATCCATTTGCTATTCACACTAAACCAAAGGTATATTCGATAAGCTACAATTTTCTTATCTTGCTTATTAATACATAATTACATATTGTGGGGGTTGTTTGTAGTGGAGGAAAACTGCACAAGCATCTGTAGCGGCTGTATTGAAAGCCGATTGCTTCCAAGATAATGAGAAATTTAACTGTGCTGCAGATATAGTGGCTGGATTTGTCGAACAAACTCTTGACGCTTGTATGGGAGGAAATCCTAATACTATAGCGATAGTGTCAGTACAGAGTGGACAAACTACTATTTTACATATTCTAGGATTATTGAGACAGGCAGTTGGTTGCTTCTCAAAGTCTCATATTAAGGTTATTAAATATATCTAAAAATTATTTTGTGTTTTTATTGAAGCCATAATTGAATGTCAAAGAAATGATACTTAAGTAGTTGATTATAATTCTTCTTTTCCAGAAATGTTGTGAAACAATCTTACGACTTTTAACGTTAAATTACCCAATAGTTTCCTCATGTGGTTTACAAGTATTACATTCGTTATTTTCATCTCAAAAAGCTGTAATGCCTGCTAAATTAAATGGACAACTTATCACGGCATTATATGACTACCAGCCTTCGCCAAATGATGTTCAGCCTACACTTGCATGGCTAGCTGTAATGCAACAAGCTCATATTCATTTAGCTGAGTAAGTATATTTATTGCTGTTATATCTGCTTTGTATTATTAGTATCCTTTCATATTAGATATTTTTAAAAAGGATGTCTATGTTAGATACAACATCCTGTGTATTATTCCATTTTTGGGATTCTTCAGGAAATTCTAGACATATCTCATCCGCATTTGCTTCGGAAATATTAAGTGTTTTCGGATTTATTGTAAAAATAATAAGAAAATTATTTAATTACAGAAATTTGCTGCCAAGACTTATTTCCCAGTTAGGTCTTGATAATGAAAAAGTAAGCAAAAACCATTTCAGCGATCCTTTTACTTATATGATATTAGAAAAAGCTATAAATAGTTGATTTACTTTTCTTTGAAACGCATGGCTTTAGGAAATTGTTGTCTGACTGCATGAGAGTAGTTGTGAGTGCCATAATCGTTTGAATTTCGTTAACTGCATATCAGAAAAATGGTTTATTTAACAGAAATTTCCGAAACAATTGAGGATAGGTATTCTTCTTCTTCTGGTTAATTTTTTAAAGTGAATAAGAGGATTCTTCTTTAGCTGATGCAATATTGCGACATTATATAAAGTCCATTTACGTTAACCCAAATAAACTATCTTGCTATTAAGCTGCTAACAAGCATTCTCTTCTATTTACATTTTGTTTGTTGCAGTGTTGATCCAGCAATTTGCTGCGGCGTGTTACCAAAGATATTCACCACAGTTACACAGTTATGGCTATCAGAAAAGATGGAAGTAATCAGTGCTGCTACCTACACCTTAGAAGCAATGCTTCGTGATACAATCGGCCCTATTTGTGAGACAAGCGCTTTTGTAGAACAAAATAAGTCGAAAGTTGTTAAATGTTTTAGTACGATAGAAGCAGGTTTAGGATATCAATACCATAATGCCTGGCATCAAGTCCTGCATATTATGAGTGTATTATATGATGTCAGTATACTTAGTATAGTGTGCTTAAATTCATAAATCATCTTAATGAAATTTAAGGTTGCTGGTAAAACATGTAGCGATTTGCTAATAAATTCTTTAAAATCATTATGCGAAATACGCGATTCTTATAAATTTAGCTACAATAATGAGCTGGAACATGCAGTTGGGTCTGCTATAAGGTCTATGGGACCTGAAAAAGTATTGGGTGTAATTAGTTTGCAGGTAAATTATTAGTTTGCTCTTATACGCAGGTATTTCTCATAGCAATGTGATTTCGCCTTTGTAGAAGGAAAGTGGTGAATTCAACATTGATCGTTCGTGGTTATTACCAGTATTACGAGAAAATATCAAGCAATGCACTTTAAATTTCTGGAGTACAAACATATTTCCATTAGCAATTTATTGTCAAAAGAAAGCGGCTCAACTAGACGAAGCGAATGACAGAATTGGAGCCCACAGTTCGGAATTACTTTATGAACAATTATGGAATTTGCTCCCTAGCTTCTGTAATGCACCTACTGATATAAAATCCAGTTTCAAGGTACTGCTAAAGCAATTGCTAGGGACCTTTTTACGTATTTACTTGTTTATCTTTTTTAGAATATTGCAAAAGCGTTGGGAACAGCAATATCTGACAAAAAAGAGTTGAGATTAGCTGTGATGGCAAGTTTAAGGAAGTTAATAAGTTATGCTAAAGATAGTGGCAACAAAGATGATTTAGCAGAAATTGCAAGATTTGATAAAAATTATCTACCAATTTTATTCAATGTTTATACAAGTAAACCTGTTAGAACTGACGAGGAAGGTCAGAGATTAGCAGCACTAGAAACTATTAAGGTAAATTGTTTATCATATAGTTTTAATAAAGATTATGCAAAAACGTTATTATTTTTATGCCTTTTAAGATATATTTATCAATAACACGACCAGAATTAACAAAGCAACTATTTACAAGTGCTTTGGAGAAGCTAAGCACAACTGATGAAACAGATCAATTCCTAATCGAGAGCGTTATGGATTTAGTACGAGCTCTAGTTCAATATCAAAGCTTAGACGACATCCAAAAACTATACGAAGAATTTGTTAAAAAGTTGCCAGAAATAAAAAATACAAAAGAACAAAAGAAATTATATAGGGTATTGGAAGAGATCTGTGGTTCGGAATCGGAGGGTTGCAGGCAATTTCTGCAGAGCAATCGAAAAATTGTCCAAAAGTTGCTGCAGAAATCCTTGAATACGGCCGCTGTGTCTAGCAAAGGTGCAAGATTGAGGTGTTTCAATTATTTAATCAAAGCCCAACCTCAATTAGATCACGACAGTACTTTAATTAAATCCGTAATACCGGAAGCTGTATTATGTTGTAAGGATATTAATGAAAGATGCCGAGCAACAGCTTATCTTTTATTGAATACTATTGGTGAAACATTACAGGAGCATAATCAGTTGCAGCAATTTATTAATTTAATAGTTGCTGGCTTGGCTGGAACAACAGAATTAATTAGTTCCACAATTTTGGCATTAGCCTCTGTATTACATCATTTTACAGGTTAGTATTTATTTTATGATTGTTACAGTCGAGTATACCTAGTATTTAAAAATATATAATTTCTCTTCTGGTATTAGGTTCGCTTGGAAAAGAAAACATACAATTGATCTTGGAAAATATCTGCATATTAATGTCGTCTTCTACGAGAGAGATTGTAGCTTCTTGCTTCAGTTTCATAAAAGTTTATTGTTCATCATTACCCAATCCTATGGTTGCAGCTTCTATAGGAGACATTGTAAGTTATTATTGTATATTATACTATTTATTACAAGCTGATATGCTAGTACACATAAATATAACGAATTATTTTGTAGATGAAAGCATTGTGTAGCATGACGGAGGACTGCAAAAGACATTTCAGACTAAAATTACGCGATATACTCGATAAGTTTGTGCGGAAATATGGATGCGAAACCTTAACACCTCACATACCAGCAGACGATGTCATTATGTACAAAAGGTTGCGCAATTTAAGAAAATTAAACGCTAGAAAGAAGAGACAGAATGAAAGCAACAACGAAGACGAGGGAATGGACGAAGATTTCTTGGTTAAAACAAAACCGAGGAGGTATTCTTAAAGTTAAACGTAATAAAACTTCTAATTTATTTTAAAAATATGTATAGCCTCGACGAGATCTTAGCAGATTCTGACTCAGACTTAGATATGGAAGATGATAATAAATCTGTTCGAACGAAAAAGGGTAAAAAGCAGTCACAAGCTTGGATTGAAGAGGATCTTGATAATATAGTTGATTTTAAAGATCCATCAGCTGCTAGTAAAATTACAGGTTCGAATTAATTAATAAACTATCAACATTCAACGCAGGTTCAATTTACTATTTATTTACGTTTCAGCAACCAAACCAGGAGAACAATCACAGGTAGAGACAAAGAAAAAGAAAGATAAAGGCTTTAGAACTACATCTGATGGCCGTCTCATAATAGAAGATGATGGTAACGATTCATCCGATGATGGCATTAGGAAGAAATCAAATAATTTCGATTCAGATTCTGATTCAGGTCTCCTGTTAGAGCTAATTTCAAATAATATTGCACCATAATTACAATCAGTGTGAATAATCACGATAATCATTGATATTTTTTAGATGATACGCAAAGTAAAGCGGAAACGATGTTATTAACTGACAAAAAACGAAAAAGAAAAGCTTCAGGCAGTGTAAAAAGCGAGTTTAGTTCATCAGGTCAACCGCTTAGTAAATATAAAGCAGGAGGATCTGGAATTCATAGGTAAAGTTAATGCAACCTAATAAGTAGAAAGCGGACCGGATTCTGTATACGTAATTACTACAAGATTTTGTAATAAACGCTGGGCGACGTTTTTTAGTTGTTTGTCTATATCCATTTTTTGACAATAAAAATTCAATCTGTCTCATTTGTTGTATTAAAATCAATTATTTATTTTAGGCCTCTTGGTTCAACGGCTGGTTCTGTATATAGTGGAATAGGTTCTGAATATCGTTCCAAGAAAGCGCAAGGTGATGTGAAGCGAAAAGGGAAAGTTGATCCGTACGCTTATTTACCTTTGCAACGCAATGCACTAAATAAACGGTAAGACCAGTTTTACACATACAAAAACAATTTCTGATGTAATTAGTCTAAAAGCACGAATACATTTTTAACAGTAATTAAACTAGAAGAGATATACACTAGTGTGAGCGTATCATATCGATACTCATATGAACGTCAAACCCTCCCAACCATTTGGTAGACCGCCTACAGGAGTATGTGGTGTCATTGGAACTATGCCATTAGAGCACCCATTAAGAAAGCATCCGAATGTCAAATAAGAAGCGAGAACCTGACGATCATACGAGCTCTAGGGGTAGCACTCACACTATCGTATATCTCAAGATAGAAAATGAGTTAACAACATGTATATTGAGTAAAACCAATATATTTGGTAGAAAAAGAACTATTTTCTCGCCAGAAAAACTGAATTCAGCAGTTAGAAGAAGCTTTTTAATAGTAAATGCAATAACTGCTGTCACAACGATAATACAATTGGAACTAATCCACCACGGAAAATTTCCTGCAAACAAACACAAGTTCCGGCTCGTGGAGATACTTAATTAGAAAGTACTTAATTCAAGGACATTGTGACGGTAGTAATTACTGTCATTGTCCTTTTATCTGACGTGTAGGGAGTTATATACCGTGAGGTATATACACTGTGTATTTACAGACTGTAATATTTAAGGCGGATACATAAGTTATTATATGTAGCGCAACATATACCAACTGTTATATACGGGATGGTTCATATGTGTAGTTATAGTTATTCATATACATACATATATAGTTATACAGAGCGAGAATTATTTACGAAAAATACTGTTTTACACGTCGATTCGCAATTAGTTTGTCACATATGGTACATACGTTGATTATTGTTATGTAAAACCGTCACCAAATTTAAAAGTAATAATTGTAGAAACAGTTTAACAAATTAGTTGGAATTAGTTTTATATGAAGCAGTTTGTATGGTCATTAACGTAACTTGATTTAATATTCTAGGAAACGATTAAAGAATGCAGGTAAATTTCGGAATATAATTGGAGCTGCCAAAACTGGAGCTAAGAAAGGAAGTAAAGCGAAGAATCGTAAAAATAAGTTCTAATATTGTTAACTTGGATAATATTTTATTACAATTAATTGGAAAAATAAATGATGTTCTCTTTAAGAATGCTTTTGAAGTGAACTATTTTCGCTCGTATAATTATAGGGTAAGTATATTATATACAGGATTAGCAAGCAATACATCTATTAAAAATGTCTTATTTCTTTATTTATCGCATCTAAAATAAAGTTTAAAAATGCACAATATTTGTAATAATAAATACTTATACACTACAGCAACAAATAAAGGAGATAGAGAGATATAGTGGGAGAGAACTTATAAAAATACGACCTTAATAAAGTAATTAATTCTGTAACATTTCAATTATCTAGTTGCTAACAGTTTATAATTCTGTAATATATTTCTTTTTGAATTAATTAATACACAAAGATTTGGAGCACCTTAACTATATTATATTTAGTTATAATTATTTTCATATACGCACTAGAGTAGAATATTATAAATTAGAGAAAACCTAATAAAACGTATAAAGTAAGTAGATATCACGACTGCAAAAATAATTGACAATCCTTTGTAATCAGTTGATTAAGTTTTGTGAAAAAGATTATTTTACGAAGGATCGTCAACTTATAAGACTTAATATGTATATTACGAATTAATTATTAAAAAGAAAATAGAACAAAACTACAAGATATAAACACAACATTAAATTCAATTGACAGAATATACATATATTTATACGAATCTCTTTTTTAATATATCTGCCAATGAAAAAATGACTAGCATAAAATTCAAGATAAGTATGCATTTTCAATAAAATTAAGGAAAAAATTGACAAATCCTGAATATTTAAAACTATATTTCCCGCGTAAACAGGCTGCTCAGTATGATATGAATTTCTAAGAAAAACTTAAAGAATGATTTCTGATCAATCGTTTTTTATTTTGAGAACACTACATAAGTACAAAATTTGGAATTTGAAATTAATTAAATGTATTTACTTATAATCTCAACAGATCAAATTGCTTTTCATTTAAATATTTTAATGTTAGGTATGTTTCACTGCAATATTCTCAATAATTCAATATACTTGAATTCACTAAACATGTCAAATTAATAAGCGTGGAAAAGTTTTTTTCAGTCGATGAAAATATGATCTGTATGTTTGTTACATTATGAACACCATATTGTAGAGAGTAAACACAGTAAAATGTGTATATAGAAAAGTATATATGTATGTACAATTTTTTATTGAAATTATGGTGGAAGGATTTTAATACTTTCGATCTTCATTAAAAATGTGTTGAAATTTAATATTAAAAAGAAAACCACAAAAAATACAAATGTTATCTATTTACCACATCCCTATATTCATAAAGAACGTAGGTAGGTATAAGTATTTAGTTTTACATAAGCTGTCGACTACTGTGTTTATTTGCTCATCCCATTAAATTTATGTTAAATCGAGAAATAGTGCGTTTAACCGGGAAAACTACTAAAACCGTTTCAATCAACTTCATAATCAGATTGAATTATTGCGAACATTATACCTATAAATTATAACATAATCCCCAATTAAATTAAAAATTCCTATATTTCTATATTAATATTTTATATATGTATATTTTTAAATTACAGATTCGATTACAATAACTTATGCAACTATATCTTGTGGATAACTTATGTAATCACAAATTTCTATTTTAAATTTCTTTTATTACGTTATACCTTTTACATGACTTCAAAGTATATGGTATTTTATACAATAATACATATTAATGCTAGATTTACTCAAGCAAGATAATTTTAACTTCTTTAATTAATCTATGATTCATCAGTTTTAAACGTTTAAAATGACATTTAGCAAAAGAGGAAATATTTGTTATTACTGGCTTTGTAAAAGATTTTTAAAGGAAATACTGCTTGAACAAATCTACTTGCGGCGTGAACTTTTTAAATTCGGATACAATATTGTATTATTTCTTTTATAAATGAATCATTATCTTGACGTATGTATATACAAAATTAACAATTACATAACTATAGATAAGATACGATTTCTCTTTTTCATCTTTTCGTTAAAACTTACACTTTACGTGGTCCTCATATATTTTTATTTCGAATATGCACACGATTTTGGAAATGGAAAATAGAAATTTCGAATATAAAGAAACAAAGAAAAAATTAAGCTTGTTTTTTTTTGTCTCATATTTATAAGTATAGTTTCGGGCTAACTTAAAAATATATTTGTATATGTATATTTGGAAACATGCGCGCGAATTGATTAAATTTGTCGCGATGTATATGTTTTTTTTATTATTAATGAAGCTGCCGTTAAACAACTGTGACCTTCCTATATTGTGTTTTTTTTATCTCGTTCTTTTTAGAGCGTCGAAATTAATTAATAATACACAAAGATGATTAACGCATTCCAGATTTGGAATGTGCGATCAGCCACTGTAATGTTATATCGATATTATCTTTTTCTTTACATGATATCGAATAGCAGCAAATTTCACGGTCTTGAATTGCGGATAGGTTCCTGTAATCAAATGAAGAAAAAGATAAATGTTAGTATCATATTATCTTGTAATGCTCCGATGGGAAAATGCTGCAAAACATCGGTGAAATTTAAATTTTCTATCCAAGTAAAATACGCGTATTATATATTCACACATAAGAAACGTTAAACTTGTAACAAAAAAGTAAACTGCAACATATTTATATTTTTGTAGGTTTTTATCGACTCACCGAATCAAATTCAATGATGAAAGCTATGTTATAAGATACTGCAGATCATTTACACGGATCAGTATCGATCTCATACAGACTGATTCATTAAGCACGATAATGCCCAATATGTTTTTAATTTGTATTTACAAAAGAAAACTTAAGAGAACAAAGACAACCTTCCATACTAACTTTTGAAATTACTGCCGAATGTATTAATGTTTGATATTTTATGCCGTCAAGTGAAAGCGCATTCACTTTGGCAACTAATCCATCAGTCCAGGTAAAATACTAGCTTGATAATTGAAATGACTGAGATGTTGGTCTCAATCTTAACAATGAATTGACTCTCCATTATTCACAGGCATCACAAAAAAAAAATTATGTGGGATTCCGATATTTTCAGTTTTAGAAAAATCATCGTTAAGTTTATTAAACTTCACATGACCAGGAATTGACTATTACTACTAACATTGAGTTGATTGAAATCAAATATATAGTTGGTGGTAGCAAGTTTAAATATTGGCTAGGTTTAAGTCTTTGTAATGATGTTATAATTTTGCCGCTATCCTTCCCTCACGAGAAAGCTCCTTACAAGAAACGCGAATTGTCGAACTTTCTCTTTTTTAATATTGCTACGTGTTTCTATTTTTTTTTTTTTTTTGGTATTTATCTGACATGGAATATTTCCGCAAATGACTCCTTAACTATAAAAGATGTACTCAAAATCTAAGAATAGCTAACTACTTAGCCACATGCACTACACGAGAGAAATGTTCTATATGTGTAATAAAAAATTTGACATATATAAAGATGCATTTTCAAAGAATATTTTTGTTGATGCTGCTGTATGTATGGGTGCGTTATGTTGTTGGAATGTGATGATTGGTTAAATATCCAACCAATCTATAGTTGTCATAAGCACTGCAGATTTACTTTATATCTTAATTACAACACTGCAGTTACAGTTAAATTATATAATTATAACTATGAAAAAACAATTGTTGCAGCTAAGCTGACTAATTAATAGGTTTTTTTTTATTTAAGGATGTATTTGTTCATGTTATTATTACTTTTTAATCTCATTTATATATTGTAGCAACATATGTCATGCATGATGACTCACTGCCTTTAATTAGGCATAAAACTTACTACAGAATTAGGAAAAAATTAGCAAATATGCGAAATATAAAAAGCAAATGAAATAGGAAACCACAAAATATCTTACATTCTTTCAATCAGTCCATTTTCATCTAAGGCATGTGGTAAATCCCTTTTGTTTCCAAGCACTAAAACAGGAATTCCAGCTACTTGTGGCTTATCTAATAAATTATGTAGCTCATTCCTCGATGCTTCTATCTTTTCTGGGTCAGCAGCATCTACCATATATCTAAAGAGATTTGTGTAAGTCCTTTTCATGTTGAGTATAACTTATTTATTTTTACACTTACACAATAGCATTTACACCTCTACAATAGCGTTCCCACATAGATCGAAACCTTGGTTGTCCACCAATATCCCAAACTTTAATAGTAACATTTCCCTTTGTAATTTTTCTCATATTGAAGCCCACTGTCGGTATCATATCTTCACTAAATTGCCCCGACTACAACCGATATAAAGTAGTTAGAGCTTTACATCGTTACAAGCTTTAGTTATATCTATACGGTGTTAAATTAAGACTTACTGCGATAACGTTAACGAAAGTCGTCTTCCCTGAGAATTGCAGTCCAACTAGTGTCAGCTCCATTTCCTCCTTCCAAAAGAGGCTTCTAAACCAATCTAATATACGATTCATTAGGGCCAACATGTTGGTCAAATTTTATTGTTCTCGTTCTATACAAAAAACAAAATAAACGTCGATTTATATTACAATGACATTTACAACTTACAACCCAACCCGATACGTTACAAATGTCAAAATTTTATTTTTACAAGGTACTGCCATCTATTGGAAACTAAACGATATCTCAAGGTCAGCTACATTTTGTACATATTCAAAAAATTTGTATATGCAAAAAGTATTTCGTAATACGGAGTTATACAATTCTTTTGTTATAAACTACATTGTTTTAATCCTTTAGATCGTAAAAAGATAGCTTGAAGTTATTAAACATAATTAGAGAGTGAATGGATACTATGTATAGATGGCTTTATGAAGATTAGTCATCGTTAATTTTAATGAGTACAAGAAAAATGCATTATTGATTTAATATTTGTGCGATAATGGATTAATTATGATGTGCTGTTTTGATACATTTCTTTAGAGAGATCAACTTCCTTTTAGGGCAAAATGCTTATTTATTCAATAAAAATTCATATCTCAGAAATTCGGGTTATATTAAAAAAGAATTATTAATATTAAGATATGAAGAAGATGGAAGATATATAATAGATACGCCATTTTACTTTAGAATTGATTGCGATTTAAATTTGACCAATGTGTATTTACTTGTTACATGCATATACAATGTGAGCAACAATGGTGAATACACCTGAAGTTGCAGTATTAATAGATATCTTCTAAGGAACCTGCAACTTCAGACGCATTCATCTTTGTGGCTTACCGTATTTTTCTGTTTCCGGAGATCTTTTCTATCTCTACTGAAATGTAATAAGAATCTAGAACAGAAGGAGAAAAACTCGCCTCTCGTGAATAACATTTTTGATAAAGTCAATTTTCATTAATATTTCTATGCTTGGACTAGACATATACCTGTAGGTTACTTTCAAACTTAAATTGACGCTTTCCTGTCCGAATATGTAACTCGCTAATTAGTACGACTTATCAAGTTTTAATAATAATAATTCATGCCTTAGCATCCCCCAACAGCTTGCGCCAATTACAGGGGGCATCAGCTGGCCATGAGCTATTATTACGCCTGCGGCTGTAGACCGACTTACGATGTTATATATCTTTCCGCATTTGCCGTGGAATTTGGGAAACTACAGAAAACCAAATTCAGAAGGAACCAGCCGGATCCGAACCCGGTACCACCAGACTGTGAAGCGAGCGCGCTAGGCACTGCGCCACACAGCCGGCCAAGTTGCCAAGATTCAAGGGGAATGGTCATATTATTCACATATAGGGGTTGGACAAAACAATGTGAACATCTCTAAAAAGATCATTTTTTATTAATAGGCCGTTGGTTCTGCTATTGCGTGAATTACAGCTTGTATCATACATGGAACTGCCAAATACAAGTCCCGTACAACATTCAGAGAGATACGTTCCCGTTTAAATTGCAATGCCTCTTTCAAGATCAGAGAAGTGATATATTTCGATTTCTAGCACTGCGCAAACTGTTGTGTATACTTTCTCAATCGCTAGGTGACATCCTTCACCGCTAGAGGACAGGTGTGTACGAGAGGTTCTATCGAGTATTTGTTCACTAGTGTTCATATTATTTTGTCCAACCCCTGTATATGCTATGTAACTGAATTTGTGCGGCATTAAAAAAAATATTTTTTTAGTCATATAAGTTTGTTTTAGATAGAATTATTACGAATGTGCAAGACTTCTTGAGATATGGGTAGTAAAGAAAAACAGTTCACATTGAAAATATTTATTATTTTAAAAATTATTAATAAAACATGACATATTAATTCATAAAGACTGACATACAAAATAACATTGATACGTAAAATATTATTAAATAATTGTTACTAATAATAGTGATTTTTTTTGTCATCGACAAATGGAAGAATAAATATATCATTATATAATACATGTAACAAGTGTTATATTACAAGAAGTTAATTGTATTTTGTATATCTGGGAATGTTACGTTAGAAAAACCTGTAAAGATAGAAAATACATTCACATATATCCATATATTTAACATAATGCATGTTTTCTACACACAACAGTTTTCATGTCGCTTAATTTGTGTTTATAATAAAGAGTATACTATTTTTTAATTATTATAGCTTTTCTCATTATTTGTTTCTCTTCAATATTAACATTTATACTAACAGGGCGTATTACATATTTTTTTTATGATATTGTTTTACTGTCTAACAGTAAATAATTAACATCTTTTTTCTTTGTCGATTGAATCAACAATCTCTTTTATTTATTAAACAAATATATCTTCTTTTATTTAATATTACCCGCCTAATATATGTGTAGGTATGTAATACATAGGTATTATTTATGACTGGGATTTTAATTTTATTACAACGTAACAAGTTCTATTCTTATATATAGTATATAGTTTTATTTATTGAGTACATTTTCCTTAGCCTCTGAAAATATATAACATCTTAATATACAGCGTGCTGTAAAAAATGTGCGTATACATTCCTAATTTTTAACAAGAATTGCTTTACAATTATTTATTCTTATTTCCTTTTCATGTTCAGGGATTGAAACTCACGATCGGAAAGTAACAACCTAATCAAATGTAATGTTATTCGAGACAAGCAATTATTCTTCTTAAAAAGTATAATGCGGAATGACTTTTTACATTCGCTATATATTTTATTTAAAACATTTACAGTAGAACATATTTATTTCTCAACGTAGAATATATAATTATAACATTGTGCAGAGATTTCCTACTAATATACGCTCTATTATATAAATTTTACATTTAATCAAAGAAAAAATCTTATGGCAAGATTTTTATATACCTATTATACGAGCCCAGGCTCAAAATAGTTCGGCCGGCTATCAATTTTAACTGGGTGGTTAATAAAATTAAAAAAAAGGTTTCTTAAAAAACATATTCTTTGCAAAACTTTATTACTATAGCAAAATATAGACTTTAGGCTTAGATTTGGTGAAAAAATATTTTACATTTGTTAATATTTGCAACCTTAACAATAATAAATAAAGAACGAGTGACAGGTCAAAATAGTTTGGTCATTATTTTAGTATTGGGTTACGTCCTCTTTATTGATCATAGCAGCTGTTATCCTATTCGGCATTGTGTTCACAAGTTGAGCACACTCATCCGGCTGTATATTGTACCATATTTCTTGTAATTTTGTTTTCAACTCGATTACTATGCGTGCTAGGTTCTTACGCAGTTCCTTCTTCATTTTATGCCACAGAGACTCGATAGGTGAGAAGTCCGGACTGCTTGAAGGCCATGGTAAAGTCGTAATTTGATGTTCTGTCAACCAGTGCTTTACCGCTTTTGCTGTATGACACGCAACACCATCTTGTTGGAATACAAAGTCTCCTTCAACAGATTGACATATCGGAATGGATGGCAAAAGACTTTCAGTTAGAATTGTTTTATATGTATCGGCGTTAATAGTACTATGGATGAATTGTAGTTTTTCCACTCCTCTTCCAGATATGCAACCCCATATTATGATGGAGGCTGGAAACTTCACCTTTTTAACCAAAACAGTTGGTATGGTATGCTTCCGCTGATGTACGTAATATACGTTTTCTAGTGTCCCCTACGCAGACATCAAATTTGGACTCATCACTCCAAATTACTGGATGCCATTGTCGCAAAGTCCAATTTTTATGCGATTTAACCCACTTTAACCGGTTGCGTTTTTGTAAATTCGTAAGCAACGGCTTTTCTTTTGCCTAGTGAATAATATAATAATCTAAGAATAATTTGCAACAGGGAAATCACGTGAAAAAAATACCTTATAAAACTTGTAGCCTAATTTTCTGACTGTTCTTTTGGTAGTCGATAAAGAAATTTGTTTTTGAATCATTTGCCGTCATAATACAGTGAGTTCTCGAGCAGTTGATCGTCGATTTGATTTGATAATTCTTCTCAGAGCTCGGGCATCGGCACCAGAAATTTTTGATGGACGACCATTTTTTTTAGATTCGGTCACATTTCCAGTTTTCTTAAACAAATTAATAATATCTTGCACTGTCGACCGTGGAACTGAGTGAGAAATTGAAATTTTTCGTGCAGAAATTCCATGTCTATGGGCTTAATAATAAATTTTCGTAAATCACCACTCAATGATTTGCCGCGAGCCATGTTAGTCTAGTCTGACACACTGACAACTTATATCAGTAGCGTGTAGTACTGCGAGTACTGACTAATGTGCTGAACTAATGAACACAATACCCGATAGGATTATAGGCCCTGTGAGCAATAAATGAAGCGTAACTCGAAATAAAAATAATAGCCGAACTATTTTGAACCGTCACTAATTCTTCATTTATTATGGTTAAGGTTGCAAATATTAACAAATGTAAAATATTTTGTCACTGAATCTAAGCCTAATGTTTATATTTTACTATAGTAAAACATTTTTGCAAGGAATAAGTTTCTTATGAAAACTTTTTTATAATTTTATCAACCGCTTCATTAAAATTGATAGCCGGCCGAACTATTCTGAGCCTGGGCTCGTATTATTATAAATTAACGAAAAAGATATGGCACTCGTACTGTTTTGTTAATAATAATAGAATGCGACAAGTGTTCTTAAACATTATACATATGGGGTATTGTTTTTATGAAACCTTGGTGAAATTTTAAAATAATATACAAATATGCAAGTAATACATTGTGTTTCTTGAAAAATGGAATTTGAATATATCACTTTTATTTTTATTATTGCAGTTTTTTTTTATATCACTCACTGCGATTGATATGATAGTTTTAAAATAAATTATATTTCGAACAAAAAAATCTCGATATGAAGATATTGTCAAATTTCGGGAAAACGATGATTTTATGAAATAGCATTTTTTCCGTTCTTGTTAGTAATTATTTATCCCCGCGTTCTGCCTTTATTTATTATTATTGCCGCTTTTTACTTTTTTTTAATAAGGCAACGAAATGTAGATTATTAGAGTACGTCAATGGAAGACTAATAGTAAAGATCAGTAACCATATCTTACTTAAAGAAAATAAAGGCTGAACTATACGCTTAATTTTGATATTAGGATTGTCAGATATATTTTAACGTTATTGCATTATTTTCAGAACACAATGTATAAACTTACCGCATGAATGTTGTCCTTAAATATATTTCGTAAGCATATAAATTATTTCGAGCAAATATCGAATTATAACGATCAATTCCGTTTCTCGAAATAAGCTTTTATTATTCCTTTTAATGTCAATCTAAATACATCGTTCTTTTGCGATTGGAAATTAGAATTATATTATATAAAATACATCAAGTAAAAAAAAACGGATGTAAATCACTCCGCGAAAAGTATAGCCCCTTTGATGTACTCAATTTATTTTATTCTAAAGGCAAATTTAGCATCGCTAAATATGATATGTATAATTTGGAAAGTCGCTCATATATCTGATGTAAAGCAACGGCCTCAGCATGGGATCTTGTGGAACTCAGTATGGGAAATATTGCAAAGTAAAATATATGTATATCAATTACAATTAATAACTTTCTCATATTGTAGTTCTGATTCTAATAATTTGACAGCAACAAGTTTGCAGAGGATTTATACCAAATTAATTAACATTAATTTTGAAACATACTCTACACAAACGATATCATGAAGAAATTTAACCACTTTCTTGTTCCTTTTTTTTAAGCCTATAATTTACGGCATAATATAAATTTAAATAGAAACTTAGTATGCCCTCTAATTTATTTATCTGGAGCTATATTTTCACAAAGTGTAAGGAAACTATATATAACTTACTGCTTCAACAAATTTTGTACAAATCTGATTAATTAGTTACTATTTTTTTACGTACGACTTTAATAAAATAACGCACTTTAATTATCTTTTGCTTCAGTAGCTGTTCGTTTATTACTTAAGTTTTTTCTGTAAATAATTAACAATAATTAATGTTACGTTATCACACCCAACCTATTTTGTTTTTTTAAGTCGTTGCCATTTCTAATAAATTTGATTGTCACATTTATTACTAAATTGAAATAATAGGCTAGTAAGTTAGATCACAAAGATAGTAATAATTATCTTCTTAGAATCTATCGTGAGATAAAGGTAACATTATTGTTATAAAAAAGATTTACAGATAATTCTATTTCGCGCGTTATTTTAAAGTTTTTGATCAGTAAAAACAAATCCATTAGTGGTAATATGCAGTATATATTATTAAGACAACATAATTGCTTGTAATTAAATTTTGCTCTCGTCTGAATTAAGCATAATACTTATATAATCTGATATAGTCTATCCGAATTATTACACAATAAATTTGCGTTCGCATGCATTGAGATTGCAGAAGTGCCAACTTAAGAGAAACGAAACATTACTTGATAGAAAGAACTGTAGCAAATATATATAATATATTTATATCAAGTGCTGCTTAGCAGTCTCATAATTACAAAAAAAGAAGAAAACTACACGTACAAGATTCATTTAAAAATTGAAATGCATAGACAAAAACTATATAATACTGGCTTTAAATAATTTATACGAAAAATGTTGTTGAATTACAATTATAAGGTTTGAATATATATTACTTATCTAACAGACAAAGTTTAAAAAGTTTATTGGCGCCCTCTGCGAGAAAAATTTTGATGATTTTAACCGAACGTAGTATTAAATTATGATAGCTGCGTTAAATTGAATCCCTTTTGCATATAATTTTAATCTATAATGAAAAACAAACTTTGATAGATGTATATCGATACAACCAAAGTGTACCACACCTTCAAATATGTATGTCGGCATAACGATTCTTCAATTTCTTTTGTAGCAGGAAATGGCACATAATCATTATTCATGAGAAATTGCATTAGTCAAGTCGGGACGGTTTACGGATGGACTTGATTACTGATATCGAGCTTGTAACTAGTTATGAGAATTAGAATAGATGGGGCTGACCAGTATATCATTCTCCATAGAGTTTGTGGTCAAAATGTGACAGGTTGGAGAATGTTTTTCTTGGAGAAATTAGTTCCTTTAGCGAAGTATCTGTGAACGCTAAGATTTTGGCTATATTTCCAAATCATATAAGCAAATGTGTCTAATGTTGTAGTATCCACATCAATAGTCAATTATCCATAATTGCAACCAATGCTTAGATTTTGGTGCAACTTTTGATGCTTCAGATATTCAAACAGTAATATTGCTTGATTGTCAAAAAAAAAACAAAAATGAAGAAACACGGTGTAAAATTTCTTTCCGATATGATCTAGCAATTTTTTAACATTAATGCCTTCAATTAATACGAAAGAAACCAAATAAAGTGTCTGTCTTCGGTTAGAAATATTTAATTTTTTTAAATTTGGTACTCCTAATCATTTAACTGCCATTCAACAACATTTCATTATGCTACGCGATTAATACATTTACGTAATAAACACAACAGAAGAAACATTACATAGTATACAGCTAATCGTGGAATACAATCTTCGTAAACTAAATCATTATAAAAAGGAAAACAAAATGTGGAGATATAAGAACGAATATAGAAAACATCCAAAAATAGGGGAGATGACAGTAACACTACAACGTTTCTTTACTCGAAGTGCCACTGAGACCCCCCCTGGTTGTCTCATTCACCTGGGGTACTGGAACCCCATCGGTCGAATTCGATTCCGGAATCCGGACTGACGCCGAAATGCGCCAGCGGGCTCAGGAATTCGGTGTGCTGTCGGCATTTACAGTTCTCTGCTAGGCCGCAATTCGGACACGAACGCGATTTGCTTTGGTCCGCTGGTTTGTCGGCGGGATTCTCCGACGGATGCCGGAGACCACCGCCGCTGCCGGGGAGTTCCATGAAGGCGGCCGGACTCTGGTACGAAACGTCCAACTTGAGTTCGCGTTCAAATGTGAGCAATTGCTGCATGAAATGGAAGTTGGGCGCTATGTTGCTCTTCCTCGACCTGACGAAGTTGAAGGCGTCGTTCATATTCAACGAACATTTGTACATCAGATATGCCACGGTTATCGTTACGGAGCGGGAAACACCAGCCAAACAGTGGACCAAAACTCCTTTCTTCTTTGATCTTGCCTCGTCTAGAAAAAATAAATAGAAGTCTATAATAAACATTTAACAGATTATATAACTACGAGAAATAGCCAACATATTCACGAACATCCTGTGTAAATATTTGTTGGGACACGTTTTCTATACATTAACTATTGTCGTGATTAATTATTATCATTACATTATTTACTATAACAAATCGATGTGAACGCTATAAAAAGCATCATTTCTCTGAAACGTGCAAATCTGAAAAATCAACCTGTCCGTTGGGGTATAAACTTCCCTAAATATCTACTGTTTCGTGCGTGTGTTATTGTTTTTGTTTGTTGTGTGGGCGAAACGTTTCCACGTTAAATTTTAGCGAAAAACCACCACCGCGTGCCGTCGACCAACCCAACCGTGCTCTTCCCCTTTGCACGCGGATTCAACACGCCAACGCTCGAATCAATAAAGGACGAGGACGAATACATCTATCCAGAACGGCAGTTGTCTTCGTCTCCACCCTCAATCCGACCGTACTTTCATTCAGCAGACATGAATGGGTGGAAAGGATGTAGGTCACCGAAGAAATTGTGAGAGGCACCTTTATCTTTCCATTCAGAGTCGGGGAGGGAATTTCGTTTCTCGTAGAAAATCTGTTCTTCCTTGTCTGGAAACGAGAGGGCTGTGCTGTTTCGTTTAATTTCGATGTATGTAAGTGTCGGTGTTAATTCTATTATTTACCAGTGACGTCTATATGGATAGATGACAAAGGGTTTGATTTCTGGTTGACTTTCGAAGGCTGAATTACAGAAATAAATGACCATTTAATGGATAAGTAAACATCTAATTGATCAACCGAACACTAACCTACTCGCCATAATATAACATCGCGATTACGTAAAGAAACAGATCAGGGAGAAGGCTTGGGAATCGTTAGATTGGAGGAATATTATGTTTTAGTAACAGCAATTCTAGTAGTTCTTTGACATCATTTTGCATAAATTTTGTAACGTAACGAAGCTTTGCTTTGGACACTATTCAATTTATGCCAACGGGTAGACAATCATTCATGGATTAGTTCTAGTTAGTTCAACAACACTTGTCATCGTGACCTATTCGTTTTAGGCACTGGTATATGTTGCTAGAAGATTTTCTTGTATATTTAATTGCGAAGGCGGGCTCTCTCCACTTTCTCTAATACTATTACACGCCACTGGTTACGTTTATCCTTCCATTCAGAACATGCAAGAGTAACACACAATTTTCAAATTAACTGTTTCTTCTCGTGCTAAACATCCTTCATTGTCTGCTATTTCGTTTAGTTTCGGTGTATATGTTGTAACCGACGGGGTTAATCTAACCATTTATATGCCTTCTAGCATATATGAAATAGCTCCGCCGTCCTGTGAACTAGAACTGGATGGTTGTATGTATCAACATCGATTTTGGCAGCGTGCTAGTTGGACTGTAACGATCGCCTCTGGTTGATTTATTAAGCGCCGAAAACTCAACGGTAGTAATTGTCTAACGCACGAGTATTTTTGGAAATTAACGATTGGCTCGCATTAACAGCGTTATTACGTTCATAAAATCAAAACGAAAGTGTTATTTGTTTAGTACAGCGCGTATGTAACGAAATTTTAAATAGGATTTGATTGAACATATGTATGATCCATCAGCTTGGCACAGTTAAAAATAAGTATGGGTGAATCTTAATCAGCCGTATGGTTATAACAACAAATGTATGGAATTTGCTTGCAGCTTAGTTCAAACACTCTTAACCTAGATCCTGAAATTGTGATTGACGAGATTATAGTATCTTGGAGAAACAGATTAGTATTCTACCAATGCATATCCGACAAGGCGCATAAATACGGGTCAAATTATTGAAGTTATAATTGGAAGGACTGATAAATTAGGAAAGGGTCTTATACGTGAATAATTTGTACAGTCCCGTTCCCTTGTCTGAAGCATTCCTGGAATAAACAACCTACCTTTTGTGACTCATTGAGATGTTTTACGGAAGAAGTTAAGAAAAGGCAATTTATTCGAAAAGCAAAATGGCAAAATTTTCAGCTTCAGCAAAGACACGACGGTGTTTCAAGCTGACGTAGCAGCACTTCATCACTGCGTTAGAGAAGTAGAAAGATGGACCGAGCTAGGTAAAAGCGTCTGTATATTCTCGGACAGCCTCGGGCTGGCCTGGGTTTCTAGAGACAAGGGCATGAAGGGAAATGACGTAGCAGACGATCTGGTTAGACAAGGCTCGTTGAGAGCATTGCAAATTGAAAGGTCCATCAACGACTGAATACCTACATAACAAGTTCAAGGAATGGTGGCAAAGATCACTAGAACAAAGACAGGTAAAAGAGTTCCTAAAGGAACAGAGGTTTGAATTTACTAGAGACCTGTTGAGTAAAGACAGGAAGACTATCAAAATGATGGTAGGCCTGCTAACCGGTTATTTTAGACTAAAAAGGCATATGCATAACATAATCCTAACAGAGGATGTTATTTGCAGATTCTGCAAGGAGGAAAAAGAAACTCCAGTTGTGCTGTATCATTGCTACGACCAGGTGAGGACAAGGCTTCCAGTACTGGGTATAGAGAAATCCACAGAGTATAGCTACAAGGAGCTGCTCTCAAAGACGATAAGTCTCATAAAGAAGGCCTCTTCTGGGAATAAGGGGTATCACAATAGATTTGAAAAGATTGCGGTGAAAGAGGTTAATCTAATCTAACCCCGTCAACTCGTTATCATTTCCACAAAGTTCGTAATAATAATTTTTTTTAAATCTCTAATAAATTTCATAAAAATATAAAATTTTATTGTATGTATATGTATATGTATTTCTATTCTTCATTTTCAGTTTCTGTATATAAATATTCTTCTTAAGAGTAGGTACTCCAACATTACAGAAACAATCACAATTTTCCACAATTGGGCCGATGTCGCAATCCCTCTGCATTTATTTTTTATTGTCATTTTTTCACGATCTCCAAAAGCAGAAGATTTGTGCAGATTTAGGGACGTCATTAAGCAGCGACAATACTTACATAGAATCAGTTCAATCTCCTCCCGGAGAACCCTGTATTACTATTCATTGTATTAATGTTATAAGCCTATAAATACTAAAGACTCCTTTGTTCCAGTGGGACACTAACATATTTAGCGATTAATGCAGGATGACGGCTTAATCTTCCTAAATCGCTTCAGGGCGAATAAGAAGGGATTTATGCGACCTTTGTCATTGTACTCTCCGCAACTTATATATAGATACAAGCGGCATTATAACCGCCGCAAAAGACAACCAGTAATAAATTTGACGTAAAATTTAAATGTTTTCCTCAGCAAATTAAGTTTTTAGTAAACAACAATTATAGTAATCTTACCTATGAATTCGATGGCATTCGGAAAATGGCTGGCTAAATTTTGGGACCAATGGTCGGTGATGGGTATCTGCATATATTTTATACTTCCATCGTCTTCGAAGACGTTAGGTAGATCGGGGGTTACGTTCAGAATGTACTGCGGAACAAAAATAATTCGAAGTAGAAAGATATAAATATAAAGTCTTCGACGACGAAGTCAATAACTTACTTGTATACTATGTTTTGCCAAGGCCTGGCTGTCTTCACTATTCGCGGCGTTTCCGAGAAACAGGTACGGTAATATCTCGACAGGAAATTCCCTATCATCTTCCAATCCTGAAAGCATAAATATCTCACTTTAGTGCGACAAGTTTATATTGAAAATTATATTAAAGTATAGTCAGGCAGAAAATTATCGGTACGATTCAGAATTCCATTAATATTCTATAAAACTCAACGGAAATAGTATGTTATAATATAAATACTTTACTCTTTAGTATAACATTACGTTACAAATGTATTTTATTGTACATGTTTCATTAATTCAAGAGAAAAAAATAGATGAAAGACGAAGCACAGTGTAATGAAAGCAATTTACCATAATTCTCAAAATAATTATTCTTAAATAGCAGATTTCATACCAGAATGTCTCACCAGGAGAAAGGCATTGTAATTTTTCGATATTGTTAACAAACTGGAATTTTGTTTACTTGGGCTATTTAATGGACATGCTGTAATTGTTGTATAGTCCAAAGTACAAAACGCTTTTTATTGCTTCTAATAATATAAGAAGCAGATACACTCGCAGACACGTGTGTTTCAGGATCTCTAGATAGCTAGAAATGTGAGGAATAGATACTAGATAGAAGGAATTAATATATTTTTTGGCCAGCTACTGGAAGGTCTCTCCAAGAAAGACTTCACAGTTCTCTGTTCGATAATTCCCAAATGGAACAATATTTCCTCTTTAACATTGCGTTTTCCTCTGGAATTATGCCAAGACTTTTCTTTTACCCTAAAATAGGCATACTTGCACGATTTTTCACTAATCTGTCGGTTATATGGTGATTTTCTAGGTATTATAGAGTGCCTATAGAAACTCGAATCAGTTCCAATCAATATTTCAATAAATCCTTTATGTTTTCGTAGGTTTAACAATCTAGAAACTAACAAAAGCTTTTGCTATTATTTTGTGTCTTTATATTTCGTTTCAGTTCCCCTAATGCTGTGGAATTTTCTTTTAATATACATATATGCCTGAAGCACTGTTTGTTTGAATTAGTCGGTTACTTTTATTTCAGGAACTTAGCTGAATGTATCATAGCTTTAGGGCGTCGGGGTATCTTCTTTTCATTTCGAAAAAGAATAACAAGAATAGGTGCGTTACTTATTCGCGTTTAGTCAATTTACTGCAATCTATTACAAAAAATGTATACAATATTTATTCTAGCAAAACTGGACAAATATTAATGCATGTTAATTGCAGTAAATGATTAAATCATGTTGTTTAATGGACGACGAAAGTCTGAACCACTAATATAGATATGATATAGTAATGTATGTTAACGTCTCTATACTAAAAAATATTGCAAAGTACATAACTTTTGTACAACACGAAAGTGTAAATATTCATTGGCTACACGTGTTGCATGTTTTTGCAGTCACTGTATCGTGTGATCAAATAAATATTGGTCGATGTTTAGATGATCTCTTCAATATATGTGGCTGCATATTTCAGACTATTTTGGTGCATAAAATACTAACTGTTTAGTACACCAAATTCTCGACATAATTGCCATGTTAGAAACTTTGCTTACTAAATCCATATAGCGCTTTGGAATTCTCTTTAGATGTTTTTTGTTAGATTTCTGCGTACTATAATATATAATCTAAATATATGTATATATAAAAAAACGTGGATATAGTAGCCATCAATTTATTTAGTAGATTAATAGATAACAATCTAAATGTATTGATATTAGATTACTACCTCAATTTGATATATCCCGAATAGATTGTATGTATATGTTTAATAAAAATATGACCTTCAAGATAAGCTTGTGATAGCAACATTTATTCGAAAAAATTCCTAGTACTAGCTGCCATTTATGAACCAATAAGCAATCATGTTATCAAGGTTAATTCCACGGGAAATGCGAACTTTTTATCCTATCCTTGAGCAGTGCAAGCCTAAATTTCACCAAACAAATTATTACAGGTTTTTTTGATATTTGTGTTTTAAGATAGGAGCCACTTCCAACATGTTTCACTTTATTTCAGAATCTGTTGGCTCGTGCAAAAAAGCAACTTCTCATGCACAATAAGAATTACGTTTAAAAGATTCGTTCTTTATGCTAAGTAAATAAGTCCAAATATAATACATATGTATATATCTATTCGGCTGACATTTATAAATAAATCCTATCGGAATGGCGTTCCAAAATCGCAAAAGCTTACTGACAACGAATCGACGTTAAAAAATCAATATGGCATGCAGGTTTCCATCTTTATCCGTTCCATTTCTTTTACATCCCGCAGCAAACATCCTAAACTCTTAAATAAAGAAGAACTTCGTTTACGAAATGGTGAACGAAGAAAAAAAAACGGAATCGAGAAAAAAAGACAAACAAAACAGAAGGAGATATATAACCGTGCACGACACAAACGATAAAATAACAAAGCTCCCTCATCTCTGAGCTTTTGGGGGGAAGCAACCGACAACAGGATGGATAAAGAGCGTAACGAAAATACAAGAGGAATAACCAACGCTTGTTAAGGTTTTGCAGACCATCACAAAGACCTAGGTAGATAACACTAGAGCGCGGAAAGACATGCTTGTGCTAACAATACAAAGCGTAATTCGAATTAAGAACCAACTGTGTAGGTGTTCTATATTTATATTTAATATATTTTCTTCATTGTAAGTGGTTAAATGGGGAATTACAATTCGCAGCTTTTAGTATAACAAGAAAATCATTTAGATAGAAATTTGTAAAATCAAATTTTATGAACAGCCTGCTTCTAACTTTATTAATATAAGACGGTATCAGGATGTAATTGGAGTGAATCTAGTTTGCTTATGTATGTAAGTGATTACATCTTTTTGAGTTAAAACAGTGACTATTCATTTTCAGGAACAAAACAAAATCAGAGCAAGTTAAATTTACAGTCAGACGCTCTCATAGCATCATGCGATTATTCGGCGATGGTATTCGTGAAGAACTTACCGAGTTTTCTTAACATTTTCGTCTGTTTTACTCGTAGAAGGTCGTTCTGAACCAAGATCGTCTTCAAATGAACCAACTTCAACATAGCACCCACAAACGAGTGTTCTGTTTAGGAAAACCGTTTCGAAGGATTTCGAAAGTTTCAGCAGGCAATTTACCAAGTTTAAAACAAAACTTGATGCCAATCAGTTGCCCGATTTTTATCAGCTATCATAGAAAACGCAACTAGTAAACCGAACATCACCTCACAATGCAACTAAGTTTGACATACTTATTCACTACCTATTGCGTAATGAGACACGTCGAACACTAGCCCCATTGATCGGACAGTAAAACTAGATCAAGAGGACTGTCTAAGATAGGAAATGATAAAATGAACATAAATGTGGTGTTCCAAAAACAACGTTCATGAGAAGTAAGAGAAACAATAATTTACTAATGATTTGGTTTAGGATTTCTGTTTTGTTTCTTTTGACTTATTGGAGCAAACTTTAAATGAAGATGGTTCAATCTCTTCAGAAGAAAAAGGAGGGAATATTATGCATTGTGACATGTTATAATGCAATAGAGGTTCTCTGACCTCCATGTATGTAAAGGCAAAAAATTAAATTTTAATGTAATACTGCCAGGTTTGGTGGAAGCAATTTTTTTTGATTAATTGAAGAACCACTTCACGCCAAGAAGAGCTCTAGGAACAGTACTTACTTCTTGATACATGAATACGCAGACAGCATATGACACCACACACTAATACAACCTTTAAATCAGTGGCTTTGCGTCTTAGAAAATAAATTTTAATAAAGCATGAAACAGTTTTATTGAAAATAATCTTGCTTTGATTAGTTGTTAAAATGGCACGAAGCATATATGTATCTGAATACAGAGCTAGAGTCTTTCAGTGCTGAAGCAGTTCCACAAGTAGTTCATGGAAACCTCTAAGATTTGCCTCAGTTACGGAAAACAGCTACTAGCGCGCTTGTAAAAAATCATGGAATCTATTAATCACAGAATTTGTGTAGAATAAATTGACCATCTGTGAAGAATAGATTGACCATCTGTATCAAAAAATCATTCTGATTCATCGCCAACTAATACAATCAAAAAAAGAATGTCAGTAACCGCCAAAGAACGAGAAAAAGATATTCCTTGCCAATAGAGCAGCAAATCTGCACGTAGCAAGAGTTTCAATTGAAATGATTGATTGATTTGTGATTCTCGTTGAAGTGGAATGTGGATGTACATAACTTGGTTTCTCGCATATGCTTACCAGGAACACATTTTTGTGTCCAAATATGAGAAAAAAGAAGATCCTTTACTAAGGAAATTAATGCATGAGTGGGAATCACCGAAAAGTACGGAGTTGGAGAGCCTCCGGAGAATTGTTTAACATCTAACCGTGATCACTTGTCGTGCCCAAAACCAGTGAGAATGAGCATTCCCTTAAACTCAGTTGGGCTCTCTATTTTTTTTTAAGTTTAATAATGGCTTGTATCTATGGAAATAGTACTAAAATTGATTTCGTTTATATTGTAATATAAATTTAGTTACCTAAAGAGCTGTCGCATCTGTCGTCTGTATCTGAGCTGTCCGTTGAACTGTTAGCGGCCGATGAAAGGCTTTCACAGCTGCGATGAGGTCTGTGCAATGGTTGATTTGATATACGTAGCGAACGCAAACCCATCAATGGCAGTGGGTCAGGTCCTGCGGCAGTGGGCATACTACTACTAGTATCCAAGAGTTCCGTGCAACTGTCACACCATTCCGGATAGGCAGCTTTGAATCTCGAGAATCCGTCTGTAACGCAAAATAAAAATTATCAAAACTTTTCACAGAACTCCTTTTATTTGCTTCCAAAAAAAATAAACATGATTAGCTCAGATTTCACGTAAATTCATCGACATCAACACACCCCGTTTTCCGCGTAATTTCGTTGCTCTACTTCAATTTCTAATTAATCTGTAGCGGCGAACCCAGCTCTTATACAGATAAAATGTAATACTTCTAAAAATAAACACCTTCTGATATAATACTACTATTTATTTCGAAAAGTAGATCGTTATAATTAATATTTTCCGCTATATTCCGCGCCACCTACATCCACGAAACATAATATTAGCGGTAAATTATATATGAACGTTCAAAGAGTAGGTAGGAAACTATGTTTTCGGACGGGAAATGATGTAATCTATTACATATTTCAATTCCCCGAATGTACCGAAAAAAAAAGAAAACAAAACACTCCACAAAGGAAACGCTAAGCGAATCATTTGATCGCATCGTGAAAACACCGGAAATCGAATAAAATTCTAAGCGGTAAATTATGTATGTAGGTGTAGATACGATGCCGTTTATTTGAAACGAACCAGCGAGGAAAATGATAATGAAACTGTATTAGCACGTTTTGTAAATGTTTAATAGGATAGAAACTAGAGCTGTACGAAATAAAAATCATGAAACGCAAAATTACATAAACAAACGCAGTTCCCGGCAAAGAGAGTTCGTGATTTTGAAGCATAAACATTGAATGTATTCAATTATTTTTTATACATGTACAAAAACATCCAATTACTTTTGACGTAAATAATTCTGAAGTTTACTTTTTTCAAATGAAAGGCAATTAAAAGTAGTAATGCTGTAGATAAAACTTGAATTTCAGAAATATATTGTATGTATAATTTTTTCGCAGGCCATGTAGTTAGAGATAGTTATTCAAATAAACTTTTTCGTAGAATATAGAACATATTCGTTATCAAATACGTTCGTAGAAAAATTAGTTTGTTTGTGGAAGGTTAGTTAGTGTTGCTTAAGCGCGTTTATCAACGCAGTTCTGTTTAACTTCACGGAATATGTAGCGTTTTCCTTGTTCGAAAGTGCAGCCGAAAAATCTTTTTTTTTCCTAAGTAAAGTCTGTTTTTAGTTTCTTTCTAGGTAGTGTATAAAAATTTATTTGTTGTACCCAAATAACTGCGTCTTCTTTAATCCCGTAGTAAGTAAATCCCAATGAGATGTGCCATTTCCAATAAACGCCTCTATATACGCATATAAACGCAATAACGCGAATTTCGCTATATTTTCAATGTACTTACGTACAATTGTTACGTTTTTTCAATGGAATCATTTCCGAAATACATTTTCATAAATTTTCCCATCTATCTAAATCATTGGTGATTGTTTGAAATCCGCGATAATATATACGGTAGCTAAATCAAGATTGTCTAAATATTCCAATTAATTTATTTCATAAAAGAAATGAAAAAACTCGGAATTCGGCAAGCTTTGACATTAGTGGTAATATTTAAGATATATTTCAAGTTCACCATTTTTTTTTATAACCAGTATATAAAGTGATTCACGTTTTTCCGGCCGTATCTCGTTCATTTTAACCTATTTATTTTTACTAAACTGACTCATTTAATTGGGGGCCAGATGATGGGCCCATATGTTTTTGTACAACACTTGTAGAATCTTATTTATTTTTTGAATGACTATGAGAAACGGTAACTTTACTAAATTCATTGATTTATTATTTTAAAAATATACCTACTTACGTAGGATTATGAATAACGTAGTAACGTTAAGGATTGCCGTTAGGTGCTCGTTTTTCTTCTTTTAAGGTTACTGATTTCATTGTTAGTATTTATAATGGTAATTGTGTCTATTGGCCTTCATTAGTGTTTCTTCGAATTCCAATCTCCTCCTTCGTTTCGCTGGTTGTTTTGCACAACAATTTGGGAGACAGACAAATCTCGGACATGTTCCCTAGAACTCGTTCTAACGAGAAAATCTACAACGATAAGTTGGCAATGGGAGTAATTCTTGTAATTATACCATTTTTTGCAAGGCAAAATCATGTTAACTAGTTTTCTTTGATACTTTTTTAAATTTTAGGTCAATTTCTTGTTGTAAACGAAAACTGCCAGATATCGATTCAATTCTAGTGTTTTGAGTACCTTGCAATACTTTCTTCTTACGGTTTTGATATTTCAATAATGGTTTTCCAGATGATACTTCAGAAGATTTAGCCTTAGCGAGAGAAAAAGAAATTATTTTTTTTTTATGGTTTCAGCTTTACTAATCCAGTGCAAGCTTTTTTGATCGGCCACAGATTGGCTTTGTTGTAATAAATGGGGACGCAGCAGTTTTCTTTGTAAGATCGTGTTGTTAGAGCCTTTCGTCTACTCATGGCCCAAGCTCTGAGAAAATAAAACTTTCTGATTCCGAAAATAAGTTGCCAGTACTGGAAATCATCAATGGCTACAAGATGGAGTCCACCAAGTATAGGAGCCAGTCTGTGGCATAAGGATGAGTACCCACCGGAATAAACTCAAAGACAGGGAAGAGCTACCTTACCCCTAGCAGAATCTTCCTGATTTTAAGACATTCCAAGGTATTTCTTGGAAATTTCAACAAGCTAAGAGCAAAGGACATGGCATTTACGTGTCTACACAGGTTTTCTATGAGTGTGGTGTCACCGTGGGAAAAACATAGCAAGGATAGGTTTGACACAAAATAGCGACTGCAGGTTCTGTGGGGCGGAAGTTGTAACTCTAGAACACTTGACATCAAAGTGCACCGCAATCACAAAAATCCGTGACAACCTCCTCAACAAAGACATCAGAGATGAAGGAAAAATATCTTCTCTGAAACCGTCACAGCTATTGCAGCTTATTAAAGCTCTTAGACTGAATGGGGAGCTATAAGTAGAAGGAAACCCCTAGTTGTTTTATAAGCCATGTAAGAGGGTACAATAGACCAATAGATCGCAGTGTAATAGCATATCTACCTGGAGTCGAGAAAACTAATTAAGACCATTATTCTATTAGCTGAAACAAGATTCTTCCAGGTTCTTGCAAACTATTTGTGATGAATCCTTAGAAATAGTAAAGTCATAAATCAGAATTTGTTTGGTTGTGAATTTTATTGAACTTATGGGTCGGTACACAATAGAAAGACGTCACTTACGTGATTTCAAGAACTGTGGGCTTCTATAATACAGATAAATCTACCTAAAGTTAAGGCTAACACCTTGTACGCAGAGTTGGTGGATGGAAATAGAATTTTTCAACTTCTCTTGAGAAATTGTATGTGAATTTGAATGTTTTTTGTTTCAATAATTTTCAATAAGTGAATAAAAATATAATCTCAATTTAAGGCAAGGTACAATTGGTAGAAATAAGAGAGTTAAACACTTGCAGATTTATTCCTTCTCGGGTACAAAATAATAAAGAAGTTTTAAAATTTTAATATTGGTAAAATGAACAAAAAGTATTTATACGGAAAAATGAAAAATACTGATGCTTCTTTTCAACTACCTACACAGATTATAAAGTAGAAAATTCTCCTATTAATACCTCAACCCTTTTCCGGTGTTATGATTTCAGTTCAAATGAATATTTCCGTCGACAACCGCTAGACTATACATTTTCCTTTCCATTCAATAGAACAAAAAAAATTGAATCTTCCATCGTGAAATGATAAATCGGTGGAGATTGAAAATAGAACTGACCAAATCGTAAAATACTGTTTATAGCCGAGGCAATCATGGGGAGGGCATAATTCCAGGAAACATTATGTATCCTCATAATCTAAACAAAATATAAATTTCTACTGTCAGTTTGTTAGAAGGACTCAGACTCTATATCCGAGTAGCGCACCGTCGTCGTGTCTAAATTTAAAAATATATTCCCGGTTTAATTCATTCTGAAAATCGACGGTCGTGTTTATATAATGAAAAGCAGGTTAGTCACTAGACATATGTTACACATCTAACACATTCTTTTTGTTTCTTCGGATATTTGATAGATACAGCGAATTAAAGTAACTATAACAGATAATTAAGCAGCGAAGATTGCACAATAAAAACATTGTCGGCCTTGAAAATAGGACACGATCATAGCAGGAGTAACATTTTTGTTTGTTAGGATTAGTTTGCTTTGATTCGAACGCGTAAAAGATGTATAATTAATATAAATACTCTTAGTTCATTAGAAGAAACGGTGCGTAATACTTCGCAAAAGTAGATTACAAAATGTGGTAATGTACTTTTGTCCGGTGATACTAACGCTTTGGAAAATCGCTCTAGGAACTTCATAGCAGTTTATAAAATAAAAAGATGAGTAGTTCACATGCGTTTTAACTGTAAACTGCGACGACTGTTTTCTTTAGAATTTCTCGGAAAACGCTACTTCCTGTCACGGAGACAATTTCTATTCCTTATTCTGGTCATGAGCTGCTGTGTTTACTATGTGTGAGCATTTGTATAAGCCGTCAAGTCTGTGCCGCAATAAGTAGTAAACGTAAAGGATGCAAGAGAACACAGAAGATACGTGTGCATTCCACAATATTAACATTTTTAAAGCGTATAGATAGTTGTGATTTTTTTTTGGGGAAAAATCAAAATAAATTTCAGGCAATATAAAAAAAAAATAGATAAATGAGTCCAGAAATGGATGTATCATAATTTCGTCGAGAATAAAGTGTAGTTTTATTTTTTTATAGATCACAGAACAAATTCATTAATGTGGTAAATATTACGCTTTAATGGTCACGTTAACGTCTAGTCCAAAAATTAATATGCTGGAGCTAAAAATGGAAAATTCATAATACCTATAATCTGCTGGTCGATATAGTGGATAATCAATTTCACTTTGGGGTCGTACACCTACGCTCGTTCAGTAGTTTACTGGCCTCGTTTTTAATAAGTATTTTTTTTTTAATTTATTCTCCAAATAACAAAATATCACTCATGTGACACTCACAAAGCAACACTACTAGGGACACCATCGATTTCAATAAAATAAGATTTTGTACCATAATTTGTAGCACAAACGTAACAATAATAATAGTACCTCGCTGGGGAAATTGAGCAACTTTATTTGAGAAATTAATTGTAAAACGAGAAAATGTGGAAAACTTTACAGCAGCTATAGCTCCCCATCCAGTTTAAGGGCTTGAATAAACTGTCATAGCTGTGATGGTTTCAAGAAGGGTATCTCTTCTTCGTAAATGACGGTTTTGCCGAAATAACTGGCACGAATTGCTGCAATAACAGTGCAGGTAGATATCAAGACTCTCGCCCTCCCCCCGCAAAACCTGCAGGCGCTATTGTGTTTCAAACCTATCCTTGTCAAGTGTCCTCCGCGGTCACAGTACTCTGTGAGGAAACCTATAAGTACACGTAGTTTATTCCTTGCGCTTTGCTTATTGACAATTCCAAGGAATACCTTGGAATGCCACCATAATGTAACTCTGTTTTCTCTGTCTAGATTGTGAAGTTTTTCTAAGCATTGCTCGACTGTCGCAGAAAATTGCGTCCAATAGCGCTAATCGCTGCTTGGAAGACGCTAGGGCAAGTTCCCATTGGCTCCGAATATTGCGTCCCTGACCCAATACTTCTGCACCTGTTGCCTTATCAGTTCTGGCACCACTCGTGTAGCATCTAATGGCATTTGCCTTCTCCCTTGTTGCTTAGCTTCGTGAAAAGCTTTCTTCAAAGCTGTATCTCCTAAGGTCGTTCGATCGACTGAAAAGTGGGAAAAGCCTTGCCAGAGAAGGCCCAGCTCTTTGGCATGGGATCTCTCCACGAGTTCCCGCTCTCATTAGTTGGCACATTGCCTTACGGGCAACTCCCTCCATTACTAGTGCGTAGGGATACTGACTCTAATAACAAAAACTTGAGTGACGTTTTGCCTTTGATTGCCATTTGGATCGCGTTTTCCATTTTCCAACATTTGATCTACCTTTCAAAGTGAGCGTCGTTGGACTAAAAAAAAACGGAAATTGGGCTTGCACATCACCTGCATCAAAGCTGTGCACATATAAAAAGTAATTCGTCTAAAATTTGCACAGGTTTTTTTTTTCTGTGATGGACGACAGCTGTTCAAGCTATATTTCTTGATAGCCTATCACTATGCCTTGCTACGTATGGCAGTGGCCTGTGCAAAAATCCATCAATAAACGTACTTTGTTCCTTCATGATTCTAACACGGTCTTTAGTGTGTGCTTATTGAAATTATCAAGAAATATCTTGGAGTGTCTCAGACCGGATAGATAGCTATTCCCACTTTTGCACACGCCATAAGGTCGGCTCTTGTACTTAAGTTCCGCTGATCTCCTAGGTTTGACCACCCTTAATTGTCAGTTCAAAACAATAACTATGTATTGACTGCAATACCTTCAGAAACACATACTTATCTTCAGCAAGTGCGCAGGTGCTTATAATTTCAACTAAAAATATAGGTACTACCGACCAGCTCGTATATCACAGCACATAATATAATTCCAATAAGTGGTTGTATGTCTATCCATTATTACAGCTACGACATGAATGAAAACGACGTTGAATGAACCTCATAGTAAACTTCGATAATGGTTGGCGTAGGTTGAAGTTTGTTTTTCAGACATGCATGTAAATGTAAGTGTGTTACATCGACGTATATGTGGTAGAATGGAAACCAATTTGATTTTCCCACGTGTAGGTGCAACCGCAGTGCAAGCAATCTACTCCGACGCTAAAACAGGGCGAGGGCGTATGCGCTAAGCTTTATGGGAATTAGCCCAGAAAGAAATAATGCGTTTGTGTGGGTCACGAATCACGCAGTAATCGTTCAACATGTCTACTACAGGATGTTAATTTGCTAAGAGTATATCAGAAATAAGTGTTTTATTTAAGTTTATCTCGTTTAAATATATATCAAAAGAATCTCTTAAAATGAAACATTACCGGCGTAAAAATATACATATGTACGCACTCCGGCTGGTTGAGGCCAACATAAGGTAAGGTGTGCCGGAAACCGTGACGGATGAGCAGTAGCTTCCGGCCGGATGTAGCTTCTGCCTTCTATGTATGCGTAGGTACAGAAATATTCCGATATACTGTAAGTGCTTGAAGCTAGACAGAAAATCAT
>SMLS01075345.1:0-48558 GCA_004785975.1 Popillia japonica
ATTAATATTTCCTGGTTATAATTCTGTAATAATTAGTATTTTAGTGAACAAGTCTCCTCTAAAAAAAAATAACAAACATCAAATCTGGTTGTTGCCGGCCTATCTTGGTAACAAACCAGTGAATTTTAAAAAGTTAACAATTTGGACATTTGAAAATAAACCAAACCTACTGATATGTATTACTTTATACAAAAAATTTCGAAGCAAATGATTCCTGTTTTTTTTCCATTTTATAAAATATGCAGCACCTTATCACAAAGTTTAATAGGTCGACCAAGATATTTTTGCCTAAATGTCAGCAATAACGAAAAATCAAGGAATGTCAGCCTGTTTAGCGTTCAATATCCACCTTCCAATGGCAACAGTGTGACTTAACTGTCTTGTGATAATTAGTCACACACTGATGTATATCAGCTGGTATCAGTCCACTTAATATTTCATTACTACTGCAATTTAAAGAAATTATAGAAATTTCTATACGTTAACCAAAAATTTGAAATAAACAATAACTGGAAAACAAATGGCTAACAACTTAACAAAATCACTTCAGAGCCACGACGTCATGCATGCAACAAATTTAAAAAATTCGAATATAACCACATTACATATGTTATCCAAACATTTGAAAGGAATGCTGGACTACCTAGAAAGACACCACATACTTAATATCATAAACGTCGTATAGGTATACCTCACTCCGCTACAATCTATTGCATTATGACACAAAAGGATTACATTTAAAGCACATAAAGTATTATAGGGAGTTATGAGGTGTATAGAAGTGATTGTATCATGTTGGGAGGTAATATTTATATTAGCCCCGCCTCGACCACAAATCCCGCCCACTTATATCTCACTGACAAAGCTCCGAAATGTTGGTAATATTGTTGTGATGCACGCAGCAGGTAGGTTGCACAATGTTGTACAGCTCGAGAAGTCATCTTCTTGAAGCATCCGAACAAAATAAAGGAAAATAATCTGTTATATTTGAGAAATATTCCTACATTGTACATAAGGAATTATATAGCACGTATACACTATATGGCATATTTGGAAAAAAAACACAATTACCTTTACATTATAATATACCTATAAGTACATATCGTGTGAACGGTGGGCTTATCCTTGAGAGGTACTTACTGCTCTCATATCTTATAGTTATTATATGTAATTATTATAATTAAAGTAATGATGATGACCACAAGACGGCTTTACCGCGATTAAATTGTTCTTTTCTTTGGTACTTAACGATATAGTTAGTAAACGAGAAAGTTATCTATCCCTTTCTTCTTCACCTGCTTTATTTTATTTAATTTACCAAGTTTTAAGCATTTTCTCGTTGAAATTGGATATTGTCCATGTACTTACTATTAACTATGTATTAGGTAGGTACTAATTAACTAAATACAAGAAAGTAAAGATATTACTTCGATAGCCAGGCTACACTGAAATCTCACCTATTCATAGCTTGAGTCTAAATTGGTTTGGGAATGTCGGGTGAACGTGACGAAACTGGCCACAAAAACAAAGGGCCTTTATGTGGGTTTCAGAGTACACAAATACGAGGATGGCAGATGAACTTCCTAAGCAAGACGCTGACATGCATTTTACAAGCCTGCTAACTGGTCATTGGACTCTAAAAGATCACCTCAAAATCATGGGCAAATCAGATCAACACATGTCGATCATGCGAACTGGGAACTGAGACAGCTGAGCCCAGATTCTGCGAGTGCAAAGCATGAGGTCGACAAATATTTTAGCAGTTAGGATAGGCGATTCTAAGACTTGAACAGATTTAAGCCTCATCACCAAAACTAATCCTAGGATTTTTAAGAACATCGAATTAGACGGGTACCCAAGAAGTAGGGTATTCACAATAGATATATAGGTCGCAGTGAGGAGAGGTAACTAGTACCTGAACAATTTTTCTTCTGCAGTACAATACAAAAGTAGATTTAAAATTTTGACGAAGAATTACGTAGCTCCACCAAATGTTTTAGCATCGTATATCACTATTACAAAAGGAGATCTCCAATGAAAGAAGAAGTATATGGTTTCAAGTGATCAAATCCCTACCCAATGAATTCCTAACCAATTTTATATTTTGGTATTTACTTTAGAGTCAAATTCTTTTGGAAGTAAATGTTTTAATAGCCAAACTAAGAATGCGAACACAGTTAAAGTGCTACACAGCTTGGTCCAAGCACTTCAGCTCACACTCAGTTTGGTTCTTTACTAAAATTAGTAGAAGTATGTTTTTCGAACTCGTGTATCTAAATTAGATCTGTCACTGATGAGCCAATTTGTACCAGTTTCAGAATTTGAGGTTATCTAACCATAACATCGCATAGGCTAGAGGTTTTAGAAAGTCTTCCGTTGAGGACCATTATGTTTAGTGCCTAATTGATACCCACATCTCCAACCATTCGCAAAATTCGAAATAATTCAACTATCCAAGTCCAATAATTGCAATTTCGTTATTAACAAAATTCCCGCAATATGTACTCCCATCTGTTTAATGTTTAATAAGGAAAGCAGCATCAGACAAAATGTTTGCATATATTTTCAAATCATTAATCAAAAATTATTGGACGTACCTTACTCTTAGAATTTACAATTTATACAAAGCACTCCTCCTAGAGAGAACATAACTGTAAAAGAACTGTTTTGCTTTTCCCACTTTTACAGCAAGGTATCTGTATGAAATTGATTTTCTTACCTATGAGGATTATAAATAACAGAAATTTAAGTATAATTGAAATTATAATTGGCTTCAACTAAGAGTGTCACTATGTTACTCTGCAACGCTATTAGTGAACAAATGCTTTTTAAATACTTTTAATTAGTTAAATTACAAATCAATCATTAGTTCTTCCAGTAGTAAACAGTAAAAACATAATTACTGCCAATCAAGTAAACTATCTATTTTATCTTAGTAGAAAATAATCAACTACAATGTGGAACTAATAAGAACTGCAACTCTTATCTTTTAAAAACCTTAAAATACTACATTATTTTGTAAGTATTCTTTTTAGCCGTATATTGTAAAGGTTATTTTAAAAAAATCGTTATGCCTGCAGGATCACATTACACAAGAACATTGGATTTCTTCCAACTGACAATGGAACAAATGATGCCGGATTTACTATTGACGTTTTTGTAAAATTTTAATTAACATCTAAATCGATAAGTGCGCATATAACCAACCTAATAATTGCAAACTAATGAGTGGCTTGTCAAACTTGTTCCGAGAAAAAATGAGATGCCACTGCAATTTAAATTGATAACAAACCATTTCAATTTAATTTTTAAGGAAACAGTATGTGACAACGCTGTTAATGAAATTATTTAATTGATTTTTTACTAGGAATTTTTTCATTTGTGTACGTCGGCACTTGGTAGTCAACTTGTAAAAAGTAACAAAACAGGAAGCTCGTTATTACTTGTGTACATGTACCAACTAATAAAATAAATGGAATTAAGTAGGTACTCAATAAGATTCAGAAAGTATACATTCCTTTCCGCACCATGCACTACTGTGCATTAAATATTTCATTTACATACATGCTCGTAATAACGATATGATTCAGTTAATTTCTTTAGAAGCGGACGGCATCTTGCAAGTAGTGCTTTATAAATTATATCACCAATAGCAAAGTAGTATAAAAATCAATATAAAAATATAGATTCCTTCCATTGTGTTGTTTAATAATAATTTGCATAATTATAAACAAATCCGCACTGGTTTATATCCACTTCATTACCTTTATAGTGAACAGCAGTAATATCATTAATGCTAACTGAGCAATTGAAAAAGAATTTATAAGATTTTTATCAGTTGTATGTACCTACATACATAATATGAGGCAAATACTTTCATAATATAATATTCCTCCTCTATTGCGACCTGTGTGTTTTATAGGGTGTTTAGAATAGTAAACTGTTTACACGTTCACAGCAAACATAACAGAATGGAAAGTAAAAGGCGTTGTTGGTTTAAACAATTAGTCAAACCATATCTTCCCGTTAAGGATGACGCCACAAAAGAATTTGTGAAAAATAACGCTTAAAATGTGCTAATTGTATAGTGTTTGAGAATCGTACAAATGTATTTAGAACCTGTTGTGTATTCTTATGGAGGGTGAAGTATAATGGGTTATGTAAAATGCTATGGGAACGTTATTGAAATATAGGGCTTGTTGTTTTTTACTATAGATAGAGTATTGTATTAGTTATTCTTGATTTAAACAATTTTCTTTAAAGAATTGAAAATTATTTGTAAATGTTTTTGATCTTTAATAACTGAAATGAACATGACCAGAAACATTTTTTTAAACAATATTCTTATACATTTTTCTATTGTAAAGTCAACTAAGACCCAGTTGAATTACAAATCGATTTATCGCAGAATTTTCAACAAATATGTTGTTTTCTCTTTTGATATATATTATTGCATAAATTAATCTCTTTTTAGAATTATTACAAATTTTAAATTCAATATAATACACTGCTCCAAGAAATTAACGCATCACTAAGAAATTCTTTAGAAAACAATATATACTATTGTACGGGATAGAGAAGTATATTCAATTCTTCGATCACTAACAACCATTACTACTCCACTTTGGATAATCTCTTACTAAATTAGCCTTTATAAATTAAACGACAGTGAAAATCAATGAAAAATGGAAAAATCTTAATTAGCGAAATTTTTAATAAAAACACCTTATTATGGAGTGTTTTCTCCCCTGCTTCTAATAATGGCTTCACATCAGTGACTTATGCTCAAAATAAGCGAGCTTATGTCATTCTGTTCCAATCCATTCCATATTTCAGCAAGGCGGCGCCGCGCCTCTTCCCGGTTGTTGGCAGAATTCGGATAACCTCGTAGGCGTCTACTAAACATGTCCCAGACATGCTGTATTCGATTGAGATCTGAACTTCTTGCTGGCCAGTTCGTGGTGTTGATTCCAACAGTCTCAATATAATTTTGAACTATGTGAGCACTGTGCGGTCGCACATTATCTTGCATTAATAAAAAAAATTGGTCCGATATAAGGCGCGAATGGCACAACATAGTCGTGGAGGATGTCCAATATGTACCGATCCACATTCGGACTCCCAATATTTAACACTACTAAATCCGTACTCGCTGTCAAAGATATGGCTCCCTAGACCATTACAGAATCTCCACCAAATAATGTGGTATTCAGAATGTTGCACTGAGCATATCGTTCATTTGGTCGTTTGTACACACGAACACGTCTATCACAGTTATAAAGACAAAATCTGGATTCGTCTTTAAAGAGAACTTGTCCCCAGTCGACCTGCAACGAATTCATTATCGTTTACTACATGGTGCGTTAATTTATTAGAACAGTGTATTTAATATTTTCAAAATCAAAGTTATGTCGTCTTTCTTTAGAGCACTTAGACAAAGTAGGTTCCGCATTTATATTATGTAATACTGTGTATTAACGTTTACCTAATGTTTTTTGTATATACTGTTTAGTTTGACCCATTTATCACAATCTTTGTAGTCTAATATTCCATTAAAACCAATATTGTAAATTGTATTCAATCACCACCATACAATTTATCACATATTTTCATGCAAAATTCTCAGCAATATTGTAGCAAATTCTGAGAAACACAAAAAAATAGCTGAGGAATTTGTCAAATTCATTAACCAAAAATATGTTCCGTGTAATTATGAATTGATTAATTTAGATGTAGTATCATTTTTCACAAATATTCCTACAGATTTAGTATTATGTAGTACACATAAACAACGAAATTTAATACCAAATTATACCTACAAATTTAGCCGCAAATCAGTTTACATTAGATGCAAAACTGTGCTTGACATATTTTCAATATAATGACAAAGTATTTAAACAAAAAATTTCGGAACTGCAATTGGTGCTTCGTTATCTGTTTAATAGCAAATTTTGTAATAGAGGATCTTGAGCAAGTTTGTTTAAACAAATTGAATTAAGATTCCAAAGAAACTTACAATTTTTGGCGCAAAAATCGCAATTGTATTGCTCCCTTACTATACATCACTCTGTCACCAAACTTTTTACACCGATTTTGGCGTTTTGTGTACGAAGCGAATACTAAATGTACAAAAAAGGAAAAAAAGAAGTACAACTGCCATTAGATGTAACAGATGCACCTAAGCAACCAGAAAATACATTAATGTTCAAAAAATCTAGGTTGATCTATGAGAAGGTATACTGTTCCCTTAAAAAAATAGAAAGGCATTACCAATACCAATAGTGAGTGTGAAAAAGTGCTTATGGAATATTTTTGAGAAGTCGAAAGAAAGTGAAGCCAGCGTCATTAAGGTCGTATGTTCGTGAAGGAAAATTTGATATTTTCAATAAAATTATTCGGCAAGTTAACAAATTTATTGAAAAACGTGAGTGATGGATACAAAGCTATAGATGACTTCTATTTGTTTATGAAGGTTAGAGTTTCATAATAACAGTTAATATTATTGCTGCTGATCTACATTTGTGTTTGGGATTGCTGATTTTTGCTATTGTTGGTGTGCATGGGACGACTAAGTCCACTAGATGCACATGTTAAAAGTCTCTGATGTGAACGACAGAAAATCAGTGATCAGTCGTTTCATTATATTTAATACTAAAGTACGGTGAAATACTAAGCAGGATGTCGTTTTGTATTACTGACAACTATATAGTTTGTTCTATAGTTTGTTATTTGCAGTGACAATATTTTCGGTGTAAAAAAGACAATTCACTTCGTCATGAAGTTATTAATAATAAGTTCAGTAACTATCGGTATGAAATCTGACGTGGTCAACATTTACGAGGTCCACAGTTTATTTATCCTAAGAATTGTACTAAAGAAATATGATTTATTTAAAATTCCACATACATATATAAACAAATTTGTGTGTGCTCTCGTATACCTAATTAAAACAAATTTTTAAATGCATTAATAACCTTCTACGAGATTTGATACACTCCCTGTACAGCAAAATCTACATGAATCCTGAAACAAACCATCAGTTCCAGCCACCAGGCCCCTATTAGTAAAATAACCCTGTATGCCGAAAAATAATTTTACAAAATATGAACCTTTTGTGATGGAGATCATCATAAACAATTAGCGAATTCACGACCTTTTTCGACTGAGAGGGAAGAATGGCCGGTGCATTGTGAGGTCGTTCGACCGTTGCTAAATTTAACAGTTTACCTCTAATGAAACTTTTGTGTGGGGTCCGATGGTGGTGCTGCAGTCCGGCGGCCTTCGCCCTCCCATACACCCCTCTCCCACCTACTCGTACACAAAAACTCACTACCATAACTAATATCCTCTGAACCTGGTCCTAAAGCCTGAAATTCATGCTTTTCACGATCACAAATCGGGGACCCCGAAAATCTCTTTTTCTCATACGACTTTTATGACACCTATTGTTTGATCCCGGAACCACCACGTCGTTGCTTTTGTTATACAACTAAATTCTCATTATTATCGGACAATGCGGTCACTTACGCCTATTAGCGATTACCCAGAATCGGCTATAAATTGAAGTTTGTTTTATAAAATCGAGCACTCTGTGGTAAAACGGGCGCGCGGGTAGTGAAGCGTATAAGGTGTAATTGATGGTCTTCTTTTTTATTGGTACTTACTCTGAATTGGAAAGTATTATAATTAGAGAAACCACACAAGTTTTTTTTGAAAGGAAACACTGTTTCTGTCACAATTCAATTTTCTATCGAACTTGAAATTATAAATAAAATTGCGTATGCGTATAAACGTATGAATCCTTATAAATTATATCTAAATATAAGCCAACACACATTGATTTAATTAGAAATTTATAAAAGATGGCATATTTGTAAAGTTCCGAATTTAAATTGATCGAAGAGATTTGGTAGCTTTAAACCAACGAATAGGCAGTATCTTACACTAAACAAAATATAGAAACTGGTTTATAGAGAACTACGTAATGGATGCATAGGCTTTTCTGGCAAAGGTCAGGCAACTTCAACGACACTGGACAAACGTAGATAAAAGAACTGAAAGCTACAACTTGGATAAATCCGTGAGAGAACCAGAAAAGTTCACAACCGTTAAACAATCTCCCGCTGGTTTGTTGATGTCTTGAAAAGGTGTAATTCTCTGGCTATTAAAATCTAGAGGGACAAAGAAGCAAATGGTAAAGCCGTTGGTCCAGAGGACTCCTTTCATTTGCCAGCCAGAAATCATCGCTATCGATCGAAAACCGATCTAACAGCCAAGCTGCACTTAATACACTGCAAACTGTCAAATTCTATTTTGAAAGGGTTCCCGGAAGAACTCCTGAAAGAACATCACAGCATTACATGACAAATTACTCTGGAATCAGTAGCAATAAAATAGCATATTAACAAGAGATGCCAGCGCACCATCATTCACAGGTCTCAAGCCGATGTATAGGATGATTCTGTCACACCAATAACATTTTTAGCTTATCTGAGCTTGCTACTACACACCGTTCGTATTGAAAGAGACCTGCTGACTTCTGACACTCTAAAACTGAATTTAGTCAAGCGAGGAATATCTACAACGCAGTCTTTATAAATAGTAAATCGCACGGGCTTAGTAAACTCTTTCCCACATAGAAGGTGTGAAAGTACAGTCCTGCTCCCTTTCTGACTGACAATCAACATCAAATATTAGGCCGATCTGCTTTGGTGTCAATCTGTTCGACGAACTCAGACTCTTGGCCACTTTACAGCCTTCTTTGTTCAGGTGGAGCAAAACAAGATCACGAGGACTAAAACGATATGGCAACCCAATAAGACTACTAGTTGCGTTACTTTGTGAGGTAAACTCGGTTATGACGGCTCCAACAATCGCTGGGTAATCTCTTACATCACTAGTGGAATAACAGGAGAAGATGGAGAAACTGGTTGGTAGAGTATCTAGTAAACCTTTTTTGGTTACAATTGATCACCCCTAAATTTTTGTATTTTAGTTCAGATCATCTAATTTACACAAACACGTAAACTAAAAGATACAGTAAGCTTTGAAACATTTGGAACGTGGTAAAAGTTTCCACTGATGTAGTAGAAAATGATTTCTATGATTTTTATTCCAGAGACAGCACTTGATATCTAAAAATAATTGGTAGTCATAAGGCGAGTTCTTTTTTTTTCTACATGCATCAAATAGATGCGACTCAATTCTGTAATTGATGAACTGAGAAGTTCGAAATCGATAGACGGCTGCGATTTTTAAGCTTTTAATGATTAAGCATCAATAAAGCATGCTATATGTTTTATGTTTATGTATTTGCCCGTCTAAAAAAAATCCCGCATGCAAAACTACATACTTTAAACTATGGGAACAAGTGTCTGTGATTTCAGTGGAGCTTGATATCAGGTGTTCCTCACTTTCATCTTTCGTCCCGCAGATCCTGCAGTCACTAATCTATGTCAGACCTATGCTTGCCAAGAGTTTTCCAAAGTGGCATTGCCCTGAAAGAAAGCCTGTGAGGACATGTAGTCTGTTTCTACTTAGTTCCTCAGAAAAAGTTTAAGTATTTAAAATTTTGTTGAGAGTATACAGGGTGTCCGCGATATACAAATCACGCTTTTAGGGGATGATAGCTGCAACGATTTAGAAACAAAAACACCTAATACATCTTGGGTCTATCTGTAAGCGTAAACGAGAAAAAAAATTATTTCTCATGTCACAAACTTCCACGCATACTGTACAGCAGCAGCCGATCAGTGCAGGATTTACCCGACGGTTACAGGCGTGTGTTCTTGCAAATGGGCAACACGTCGAGCCTTTCCTGTAATACATTGTCTCCTGTCTCTCACAAAGGTCCTTTTTAGGACCACCAATTTATCACAAATAAAAGAAGAGAACTCAATTTTGTAGTAGCCTTTATGTAAGAGCTTAAAGCGCCATAACATAATTGCAGTAATTACATTGTTTTCATTCAATGCGACTTTCCCGCAACTTAAATTTTCATTTACCGATCGGAGGCTGCTATCAAATACGTCCTTTTTACTCTAACTTCAACATAACATCGATTTTATGGTCATAACATTATTAAAAAAAAAACGCAAAGGTACCTTTATTTTTAAAACGTATGGCCGTTGACTTCGTAATAGTCTAATGTAGTTCAAGGTCGTATAAACATATGATGCTTGGCTTGCATCTGTGCTTCTATTGAATACGTGTACAGTATGCTATAAGAGAAATGACACCACGCTTCAATTTCAAATTATTAAATAATTCGTTTTCATCGTTGTTTTCAGTTATTTTCAACCCTAAATTTTTGATATGGTTTTTTGGTTATTTAAGAAGCAATATGGATCAGTTTTCTTGTACAGTTTGACCAAATAAGGTTTTTTAGAAATATTTTTTTTTCTCGTTTACGCTTACAGATAGACCCAAGGTGTATTATATGTTTTTGTTTCTAAATCGTTGTAGCTAACATCCCTTAAAAGCATGCTTTGTATATCGCGGACACCCTGGATACATATATTCATATATAATGTAGACAACATCTGCTAATCAGGAGAAACCATAACACACATTAATACGTTTAGCATAATTATACCTGGAAGCGGCATACGGCATAAAGTAATAATTCTCTCCCTTGAGACAACTTCATAGTGTAATTTAATTCAACTGCTTACACGTACCCATGTCTATAGGCGTGATTGCGATTATTTTTAGAGTAATGACGCTTTCGAAAGAAACAATTTAATTGTGTCTGTGTGTCGACAATAATTTATCATAATTTTAGAAAGTTCAATTATTCTTTCTGTTATTTAACCCAAGATTCAAAAACAACTTACACCTCTTTGCAGTATAGAAATATTTACTCCTAGAAGCTATGTATTTTTATTAATCCATCAAATGGCAAGCAATTTAGTAGATACGGAGGTAATTACTTAATAATATCGCCAGCTCAAAAGAAAAAACAATTATTGATGGTAGCACAAATGAAATTATTATCATTATACCTATTACAAAATACAATTAACGCGGTTGTAAAGTAGAACACGTAGCTTGATGTAGAGGTACATATATTGTGGTTAATTATACAACCAACGAGTGCCAAAGACGTCCGTTTAACATAATGATCGACTACATTTTCCCGTGTTTAGCGTTTGAACTTTACTAGATCTTCGATAGTAATGGAACTGGACTCACGTATTTGCAATTCAATGCATTTATGGAGATATACGAAGGACGACCTCCGTTGATTATAGTTACAGTTAATTAAAAGAATTCTTTTCCTTGAGTAGCTAGATGTGTATTTCCAATCGATTTAGCGGTATTAAATAATATGAGTTTTTCTACAGAGAATAGCTGATTTCCATAACAATTTTGTAGTTGAATTGAACGCAGATTTAAGACCAACATCACACTTTATCTGAATAAGTATTCTAACAAGTATGAACTACTAATATAACTGTTTCTTCATTTGTACGAACGCACACATATGTACATATGAGTAGAACATACCCCTAAAAAGCCATTTCGTTAACTTTTCAGCAATTTTAAGCAAAAATTGCTGAAGCGTGGAAAGCGCTGGAAGCGTGTAACTTTTCAAGGACAAGCCGAAGTGCTTTTCTCTGCAGGAAATACCCTCTTTAATTTTTGACAAGGAATGAATATTATGATTTTTCAGCCACTTAAGTACTAGATTTTTCCGATTTCATTTACTGAAGATACGTCCATGTACAATATTGTAGTTAATTGCTTTTATCAAGAAACTATTGCTTTCACGGAAAAGATGCAATGGTTAAAAAACTTTAGTACCAAATCATTCTTTTCAACAATTTGTAAGCTTCCATTTGAATAATTTTTAATACAAATAACATAGCCCATTCAACATAAATACAACATACCAACATGAACAAAGTAATTATAACTTTAAACTAAATAATCTAAGAGTAACATTTCAATTTATACAGTCTTTGTTCTAAGTGACCGTTGTTTGTAATGCATTCTTGAGATCTGCTTATACAGTTTCATCTCGCTTTTTGCAACATTTGGCCGCAGGCCCTATGGATACGATTTTTAAGATCGTCTAGATCTTGTGGACAAGTAACATAAAATTGTTGTTTGTTTCGTGGATATGCTCTAAAATGCGCCAATATTAAAATATCTTCATCATTTGCGGCACGTACCACATTTCTTACACTTCATATCCGATCATTAAGCAGCCGTTTCTTCGTAAATTACTTTCGATCCTTGCAAAAGTACAAGGATGTGATGTTTCCTATCTGGATACATATGAATCTTGATACATAGCACAAACTTCTTTATTATTGTCATTACATCTGATGTACACTCTAGACATGTTAATTATTTCATCATTAGAATAATAATTGTCACCAATTTCGTGTTATTTAAGATGAAATTTAACACGCAGGGAGGCAATTATATATAAATAATTTTAAGTTTCACACAATATGTTTGATATCTCAGCTTACAATGCCTTTGTTCTATGGAGCAGTATGTATACATCCAACGCAAATAAGTTACCTAAAGAAGAATATTTTTAGAAGAATTCTCTCATACAAAACCACATAAGAAAAAGAACACATATGCCAAGAACAGAGGAATCGCAAAATATTGTGCAAAGAATTCAAAATATTGGAAGTGCATCTTGTTCCGTTATAAATGTGCCACAGCAACTACTCGAAAACGCAGCCGTTGTAAACTTTGTCCTTACGCTAAAGACAATACAACAAATATATTGTGTAATAATTCTCATAAACATCTTTGTAAAACTCACTGTATCTACATACATACTTTTGTACAAATTATAAAACATAAAAATAGCTTTTTAAAACAATATTTCATTATTAGCCGAAATTTCTAAGTTTTTAAGAATATTATTTGGTAATTTTGCATTAAATAAACAAGTACTAGTAACCTGTGCAATTTGTTTCCTTTTTTTGTTTCGGGTCATATTTACCTGAACGAGACAAGTGTATAGTACCATCACGGACTTTAGTTATGTCCGCTCTCTAGCGGTACAGCCTGCGCTCCTGTCACTATTCCCTTGAAGATAAAACGGACATGGTGACAGGAGCGCAGTCTGTACCGCTAGATACCGGACATAACTAAAGTCCGTGGGTGTACATGTGAATAGACTAACGGAGATTTAAAGCGTCAAATGTATACATATCTTCTATTTCTCTAGTATTATTTCAACATTCCATATTGTTTTGTAATAAATATTGCTATTTCGCCTTGTTCCTAAGATGTTTTAATGTGTCCGATTTATTAAGAGCGTCAAGTGCGGTAAACACAAAAATATGGTACCTACTTTAAATTTCTGTTACAAACATTATAAAAACGCCGAGGTTTAGGGGTTTATTTATTGAGTTTTAACTAAATATAATACTTACTACCATATATAACATACGGTTGAGACATTTTTTACAATTATTATACGCCATGTACTTACCCTTATCAAAATTCATAAGTCACTGTGGACAACTATAACCATAATATATCATTTCACTCAACATCTTATGTCGCTGCGAAATCTAGAGGTTTTTAACACACAGCGTGAAATAACAAAAAACTCTACATAAAAAGCCACGTGCGCATATAAAATTCGCTTCATATGCTCTATCCTCAATCAGTACAGACTTCTATATGTGCGGACAGACATGCTAACATGCATCATAAAGTTAGGGATTTTGTTTTGGCCGCCATCAATCATCTTCTGTCACGTGTGGTGGTTAATAATTCGTTGAAAGTTTTGACAAGACCTTGTCCAATCATTGCCGTCTCGTTCGACCGGAACTAACGCAACATAAACGTCGCGTAGAATCGGTCGAGCAATTGCTTTAATTATTGAGTTACACGACGTGACGCTAGATGACGTTTTTACTTCTGTGTGACAACAATGGCAATCAAGATTTAGCTATACGCGCCACGCGTGAAATGATTGTTGTTTACATGGTAATAGATTTTTTAATGTACTATGTATGTGTGTGTAGGTACCTATACCTTATTCTTGCAATTTGTCGCAACATTCCTTACAAAATGTTTAACGTCCACTTCTAATTTATTTAAATATATTGCAGCATGTGCTTTTAATTTCACTGTTATGATTTGTCATTGTTAAAATTTAAGGAAGGCGATTGTTATTGTTTCTACTCAAATCTTTAAGGTAAATTAATAACTTATACTTTAATTGCGAATTTTACTTGATGTATTTTCCCCTTCAAAATGTTCAAAACATTCTCATTGGGTTTCATTTCAGGTAAGTTACCCGATTACATTTTAATCATTTCTTCGAGAAATGTATTACAAATTATATCTTGGAAGAATCGTGTATACAACCTTTCTTTTATGTTTTCATAGGGTGCGTGCTAAGTTGCAATGGTTTCATAGGTAGTGTTAGTCTAAGAACCGCCGTAAGTCTTACTGTGTGGTTTAGTGCGTGTAAATGTATTCAATAGCCTGGTTACAGTATTATTTCGTGATTTATAATGTTCAACTGGCAACCACGTTGCTCCCAAAGGCGGCGAATTGTAGATCGATCGAAATATAATTTTTCGAGATAAATGTAATTTTTCCCTCAACGAATAGAACTCCAGACATTGTTGTTGCGTTATTGTATATGTTGGTAGGACTGCTTACGTTTGTTTGTCATTCACGTCCGGGACTTCTGGTTAGATACGCGTGTGCGATGGTTTTTTCAAGTGTGTTTCGTTAATATCCGATATAAGCTAATGTTCCGTGATACGCGTGCGTTTCTTACGAATTGATTTTCTTTGAAATCTGACGATAAAAGGCAAGGTGTTGTACCTAACCTAGCTTTCGCATGGACTCTCTACGTAGTTTTAAAAACGAGTTGATGGAAACTGTTTTCGTTGACAAACATTATAGGGAAGCTTTTTGAAACAATTCTAGCCAGAAGATTGAAATGTGTTTTAGAAAACAACCGCCCCTATATAGCAGTCAATGGGCATTTTGAAGAAGAAGATGCACCGCAGAAGCTGTATATTATTCGGAAGCCAAACTGGGGACTGTCTTCTTAAGGCATAGAATGGTATTGGGTCTAGAGATCGCAGTGGCACATGATAACGTCAATCCTCAGATACTAAACAGATTGGTGAAATTAATAAAAGCCACATACCTACGGTCTGCCTAATGACAGAACGATATTCATCAAATCCAAGAGACGTTTTCAAGGCCACGGCGCATCGTGCTTCAGACGCGGCAAAAATCGGTTTTGGAAAGTTTTGAATAATTTTGCGGTAAACTAAATTTCATAGAAAACAGGATTAAGTTGTGTTTATTCTGGCTTAAGTATTGTAACGAACTCCGGCGTTCGTAGCAAGCGAAACAATTTTTAGAAGTTATTTCCGTTTATTTTTACCGAGTTAATATTTATTTTTAGATTGTTTTCTTGCGCTAGCTAGGTATATGTAAATAGTTTTGATCTCACCTATATATGTCGAATTTTGATGTGCAGTGTATATTTTAACAATGTTTTTGCTCATGATGTCATGCCATAAAAAGGTACTGGCCAGGGTATATAAAGGCCGCGTTTTGCGTTCCACTTACTTACTTGCCAGCTCTATTCCCTTTCCTTCCTGACTGCCGGAGCCGATTCAAGTGGGCAAGCACTTCTTGACTGCCGGAGCCGATTCAAGTTGGCCAGCACATCCTGACTGCCGAAGCCGATTTAGTTGGCCAGCACATCCTGTTCGTGGGAAGAACCGAAATTTTGTTGGCCTCATATGACCCCGAGGATTCTGTAGAGTGGGCCGATCTAGTTGGCCTCTTCAGAATCACCACCGTCCGTTCACAGAGTGGGCCCAAATTTAGTGGGCCTCTGGGTTTCCCTCCGATGAGGTGTCGAGTTTGTTGTAGCGTTGTAAATAAATGTATATATATTAGAACCCTACCTTTTTTTTCTTCACACTACTCCGTGGTTACAATTCGTTGATTTGCAAACGGGAACAACTTGTGTTTATTAGATAATTAATCTTCCGTGTTACAATAACAACGTGCTGTCAAATAACAGACTCCTCGCAGTACGCCATCTAGCGAGCCCCATTGCAACTTAGTTAGAGTCGGACGCAGTACACAGAGGTTAGAGGTGGCCCGTGAATTTAGTACTGTCACGGTTACTTGGTGTTTTCGTTTAATTATCTAAATCCCCGGAATCCCGAAAGTACCGTTGCAAATTAACTGGCGCCCGAGCAGGGACCTGTTTAAAACCGATTATCTAAGCCCAATCCCGATATACATATTTACCGTGATTTGTCACTGCTAGTTTTGCTAGGACAGTAAGTTCAGTTTTCGAAAATAACTAGACAAGCAGTAATATACTTTATTTATTTCTACATAGTATCTATATATAATTATAGCATTTCTTCTCCCATTCCTTCATTAAGATGATAGACACAGAAGAAACCCTTGAACTTCCTTTTAAAACATCCTCCGTGCCAGTTTCATGGATTTATTCGCTCCTGAAAGTACCGTTGCAGTATAACATATGTATTACCACTCAAACTCTCAATTTAAAGTCGAGAAATTGCCTCTTATTTTTGTTTAAATAAAGACTGTTTGTTTTAAAAATGTAATAGTGTAAACATGTTTAGTACTTATTGTAGTTCATGAATATGTACGAAAGATTATAATAAACATAGAAAAGTTTTAATTGTCGTTGATATGTTTCTAATTACTACAATTGCCTATAACTTAAAATTCAATTTAGCCTTTTCATATTTAGCTCTGCCTGCTTTCGATTCAAAATCAGACATAAATTATCCCTAATGTTGTCTATTCTTTGCTTTTGATATTTCAGCTGGTACTTTTTGCGACTTTCAGAAATAATTGGGTTTTAATACATCTATGCTTAATTAGTACCAACCACGCTCATTTCACTTTTTGGTGGAAGCTCCAGAGTAGCTCCTATTTTTCCACCAAATTGAAGTATTTTCATTGATTTGATCTACCTTTAGTGCCAAATAATTTGTAACAGCATGAGTACAAGGTAGATTTTAATAATTATTTAATTAATATAAGTTAATATTGATGAATATTTCACTTCTGGATTATAGCTTTAGTTGTTTTTAGTGAATTAGCAAATTTAATGGATAGAACTTTATACAGTCACTTGTGCATACAATTTCAGCATGTCTATTTTCTCAGTTTCTTATCGACGGTTGTGTGTAAGCTTTTTGATATGTATCACAATTTAACGGATGCACAAATAGCTATAAATAGGCAGAGATTCTACAAAATATACTTACCGAAATGTAACAAAAAATGGCAATAATATTCAGACTTTAGACAAAATGGAAATTTATTGGAAAGCAACACTAGAGGCATCGGATTTAATTCCAGCGGGACGAGGGCGCCCAACAGTATCTTATGTGGTGAAAGGGCACAGCGTTATAAAGTCAAAGATATGGGTGCTACTGAAATCGAAAAACAATTAGTCGGACAGCTAAAAGTCTACCAACTTATTAGTAAATGTGGAAGGGATGGTGCACCTGCAATAATTAAAACACAAAATTTTAATCACAGTCAATTTTGTAAGACAAGGTACTGGAAGTAGTAACGAGAATACTGCTTGAATTCTTTTTCAGAATCCACAGTCTTTGCAAATATAACAGGCGTTGACATGAATTAATTGAACAATTTGCCATAATTTTATAAGTAATAACCAGCAGTGCACGTGAGACTGCTAAGTTATTTGATGCTAAATGCGGTTGGCACTACATACATACATATGTATGTATCTATAACCGTGCATAAAATTTTAATTCATCGCTGAGGCATAATACAAAACACTGCTGTATCAAAAGAAGCACAGACTTTCATCCAGACGCGCAATAACTGCTTCAAAAATACTATTGTTATAGGCATATTATCTACCTTTATTGACAGTTCAAATCAGTATCATTCTCTCGTGGTTATATGTTGACAGAACAACAGTCTGTTGCTATTCCACTTGAACTCTGCATAGAATTGGATTTTAGCTCTCGATCTTTGGCTCTATAGGGAATCTAATGTATCGTTGAAGTGCGATAAACGAAACGGAAAATTGATGTATAAGATAGGGACGCAACAAGTCAGTTCAATGGTACAGTAGACTATAGCGGTTACGTCTTTCTTATTCTAACAACGGAAACTAGCTATGCCTGTCTTATATTTTTAACTTTAGGTATCGATCACTCGGAAGCATTCACATGGTATATGAGCTCGAATAAACTATAAAACGAAAAACTTAATTGAAAGAGTTAGCAAACAATTACTGAAAAATCTGCTCTTGTGATACTAAAAGAGTCCAAGTACATACGGCAAAATCTGTCAAGCTCGTTTAAATTGAGAGTGGACTTTAGTGACCGTCATTATGCCGTGAGCGTTTTTTATCTCTGAACATGCTCTATGTTCAGTTTTAAAGCGGACAACTCAATGTATGGTAGACAGTTGTACAATGCGAGTCAATGCACTTTTTGGTAAACTAAGCACTCAAGTACGTCAAGATTTTATTGAATATACCACTCGTTATTAAAATATTTCAATTAAACACAATATAAGGTTAATTCTTTTAAAATCGACCAGAAAAATACTACTGTGATTGTAAATAACATTAGTGCCAAAGCCATAGTTTTTGAACAGACCACACTCTAATAACACATCTAATAATATTCTTAGGTTATGATGTAGCTTATAATTTATTTTCGGGGAGGTGAAATTGTATTAAGTCATAATTTTTTCATTATTGAGTTCACTTAATATCTGTCACTGCGTGTAATGCATTGAATCCCATTTTCTAAAAAAATGCTGTGCAGGTTTTTTTATTATTATCATTTGCCTGTATTATAACCTAAAAATACATATCTAATAAGTGTCATTTGATTGTGATTGGTTTAAAAAAGATGGCTTCGGCAGTAATGTTATTCACAACCGAATTCAGTACAGCAGTGGTATTTTTCTGCTCGATTTTCAACGATTTTAAACATGTATAACATATGTAGATAAACATGAATCTTGTATTGTGTTTAATGGAACTATTTTCATAACCCAGTGATAATCTAGTTAATTTATTCAAATAAAATCTTGACGTACTTAAATGGTTATTCTTCAATTGCGTTGTACAATTATCTACAATACATTAACTTGTCCATTTTAAAACTGAACATAGGGCATGTTAACATTATATATTTAACGCTTATATGTTTAGAGATAAAAAAACTCACGGTATGTATCCTATATCGCATGCAATATCTACAGAATCTAAAATACACAATCAAGACCACTAAGCAGAATTGTAATAACTGCAATTTAACGGTATTTTTATAATTCTTTTGACTGTAGAAGAGCAAGTCACCGAATAATATTATACAATCTTTAGTATTACGTAATCAATCGTAAGAATTGCATATTTTATCTTTTTTACATTGTTTAAGAAAAACTAAACTATTGTGTAGTCAACAACATGACTAATACAAACTAAAGTGATTTATAATACATCTGGCCTAATGATCTTTAATTCGAACTTACGTTCAACATTGTACAATAAATTTTATGAAAGGTATAGCAATGCTAATATATTGTAAATCATCATAATTCTCGTTCAGAACAGTACCCACAACAATCATCATATCAATATTATTTATTACCTACTATTCAACCACGTCCTAGATTGCTCAAAACACAACATATTGTAAATAATTGAAAAATAATTTTCCAGTTACAATTACTGCCGAGAGCGATGGATCGTTTGGTCAATTCTTATTTTAGAAAGGATTCAAAATAACCCATTGATGTTAAATTGCTATAATTTTATTTTACCCGGAGTCATTCGTCGTTACTGAATAAACGCTATACATGGAATGAATTAGAAAGTTCGTGTGAAATAAAATAAAACACATGCCCATTTCAATTATTTTGAACGGTTCTAGTTCCCTTGAATGATGTAATTACATTTTTTTCCAAATTGAGAATATTCCTCCGTTGTCAGATGTGCGACTTATAACATAATTTTGCGTAATTCATGCTAATTATATTGAGCTGATCTGGAATTTAATTCTATTGAAAAGTCTTTGAAATCACACTGATTAACTGGCAAATATTCAGCGACCATTCATTATTTATGGTAGCCATTAAAGAATTTTATAAATGATGATTAAATTAATATAACCTTGCAGGCTGTTTATTCTTCCGGAAAGTAGCAGAAGTGATACTATTCTAGAAAGCATAAATTATACCACAAAATATTATAACACATTATATGTATTGATAATTGATCCCAATAATAGTTTGTATTACTACAGTCAACCTGCTCTCAATTAAATATAAGTTGATGTATTTCGCGTTATACATTCTTTACATTCCATAATTTGCTCTCGACAACTATTTTTATTGCTTCAAATATTAGTATAACTGTTGAACTTACTCAAAACTAGTTTAAACAATACATCATAGTTCTATATACATATAACAAAATTTTATGCCATATAATAAGCAGTAATTATTTTCTGGTATTGGATTTTTTTCTTTCAGTTTTTATGTTAAACTATAGCTTGTTTATACTCCTCAAAAATTTCATGGTACATTGTTATACACTGCTACATATATTAGTCGAACAATTTAAAATCAAATTTTTTAAAAACTTAACATAAAGAGAGCCGGCAGCATTATTCAGAAACTTCTAGGATATTACATAGGTTGTTTGTGGATTGATCAAGTGCATTCAATGTCTCTCTTCATTATAACATATAGGATCTTGTAAGTATCCTTAATCTTTTAGTTCCGATTGATTTCTAAGTTTCTGAAGAAGTTTTGCACCTTCTCAGGAACTAAAACGTTCATATAAGTTAGTTCCTAGAACGCCTGCTCCAAGTAGTGATATTTCTGTCACTGTCAAATCACCGCCATGCAGCCGCATATGGTGCGTTCTACGATTTCCTTGAGTTTCAGTGAGAGTCGTCATTTATCATTATTTACTTTGTCCATTTTTTTTAGATGATATCTTAGAAGAGGTGGTGGATTAATGAAACCGCAATTTTGCAAACTACTCTCTTGTCGAAGTCTAGTAAGAAGTCGCCTTAATGGAAAAAGTAATAAACTTTTTGATATTCTTACTTTAGGAATGCTGATCCTGTGCGGGGTTTTTATGTTGTCTTCCGCTGCTGAAGATGAGCTCTTTCATGGTTCTCCGGTAGACCGGATAATGACTCTAGTTTAATGAGTTAAGTCCTCGTATCAGTTTATAAATAAAGGGTTTCGAAAATGTGAAAATATGCATTACTCCAGGAATTTAAATGGAAATACTCTGTATATCTTTAGTGCATTGCATTCACAACTAATTGTGAATATGATTCTTTGTTTAGACTGCTTGCATAATGTTGTATAGAGTTTTTTTCCATAATAATCATGATACGGAAAAATTTATCGTTGATCATAATCAACATTTTTGAAAATTCTATTTATTTTCCAAATTTGGTAACTCTTTCAGGACTTTCAAGAATTGATCTATCATGGCCTATACACTGTCGACAAAGCTTTTCACCGCAAAGAAGAATATATGGTAGCATGTTTCCACACATTCATGAGCACACTATCCATTGGCATATGTCTTTTCCTTGAAGATAGTTGCTAATTTTTCCACAATTGCAGTTGCTTTGGATCCGCTCGTAAATTCTATTCAAGTTGCCATTGCCGCGGTTGTAAAGTTTCAAATTGCCGCTACTTTGTTTTTTTTTGTGCAAGATGTGCCCTTTCTTTTCCTCAGTTTTTGTCCACCATACTGATAGCACGTATATAACCATATCTAGGATGTTGCAAGATGTACTCTTCCGGCATTTATTCGTTTAAGAGATTTTCACTGACAGTAGCTTTGGTGCAGTGCAGTGATCGTGATATGGAAACCGAGAACCAAAACTGAAGAAAACTACAACAACAAACCAATTTGGATGCACTTTACTCTAGCGGAGCAAATTATTTTTAACCATTATCAGCAACAGTTGCGCCTGCAAAGTTTAGAGAGTATTCTCGAAAGCAGAGAATACACAACTTAATAATAAAAGAAAAAATCTGAAGTAAGAGGATCGTCATTACGAACCAAACTTTAGAATATTGTTAAGGAATCAGAAAATAAATTAGTTATACAATGAATTAATTTGTTTTGCAAAATATGAAAACTTAAAACAGTCTTGCCTCAGAAAATGTACGAATAATATTTTACTAACTTGCAGCAATACATTTTAATACTCAAGCACGAGGCATTCTTGTTGTTTGTAGTATCTTTGGCGTCATAATTTACAATTTGATCACGTCATCAATTCATAAAACTGCCATTGATATACTTAGTTTACCTACATAGCAACAGCTTTCTGCAATATTTACTAGATTGTCTTGATACCCTGTACTTATGAGTTTAGAAGAAGCTAGTTAAAATATTCGTACACAGAACAATTGCAAAAAATTATAACCAGTAACAGAGAAAATCTAATTTCAAAGAACAATAAATAATATTGTCATGTCATTTCTAAATGTTATTCCATCTGTATCAATCGCATAAATTATTATAATTATGTTTTTCTCAATATAACAGAAAAATTCCTATAAACCGTACTAGTCACTAGCTCCACTAATTTATTACCATATATCATTAATTTATCGATAAAACGATCTCACCTCTATCAGATTTTTTTCTGCTAAATTAACCATTCAGTAGAATTACGAGTTTCCAGCAGTAATCACTGATCTATGATAATTATCAATCTATAAACTATTTTCCTTGGAAGCACGATCTTTCGCAGTCGTAGCGGAAAAAAGCAAAATAATTGACGCCGAGCATACGTACATACCTGTCAGTTATCAAACACAATTTAGTCATTCGCTCATATAATAAGAATTTCCTGCAAGTAGTTGCATAATGAATGAGAATAGCATTAATGTAACGTTTTTTTCTTTGCTAAATTATATTTCCATACTATAATTTACCCAAGCCAGAAACTCGCCAGCGCCTACTTTAAAATTCTCTCTTACGCGATTACGAATATTAACAATTCCATCTTGCCTGCAGCACAGTTCCATTACATCGAAATATACTCTAATAGAGATTACAACGTTCTTAAATCATAAGCTAATTACGACCGCATAAGACAATTACATCACATCATTTATTAATAATAAATCGGAAATGGCTGAGTACGAACGATAATGCAAAGGTGAGCTTTTCGTGTAATTTTCCGGCATCGCGGATCCCACACAGAGCTTAATGAGTGAGCAAATCGGGATCCTGTCGGCACGAAAACACTTCTCTTTGAATGATGCAGTTTGTGTCGTCATCACACATGCACGTGAATGCATTTATCTACAGCTGCTTGTAAAACTACTCGTCGATATAATGTAAAACCAAACCCTTATAAAATAAGCAATAATATTGGTATAAATGCACAAAACTCATTGAAATCTTGTGGTACATACCTACATAAACTTATTAATCACATCAAAATTTTTTCTATTAGACCGACCAAGACCATCGTGAACAAATGTTACACCGATGGTTAAATACAGGGTGTTGAAAGATGCGCTCAGTTCAACATTGACACAAGCTACTAAAAGCTAGAGATTATCATATAATGCGATAGGCAAGCGGCCATCAGGGTGGTGAACTCAAATATTATCAGCTCAAAGATGGTTTGGGAATGTCTAGACAAACTAAATGGGCTAGGCACCAAGAACAAGGTACTCCATGACGACTTCCATGGGAACATTTAAACCAGGCATTTGCACATTGGATAGGCCGAGAAGGTACGATTCTGTGGCCAGCACGAAGCCCCGATTTGAATCTGTTGGACTTTTTCCTGTGAGGATACAGGAAAAACTTTGTTTATGATCGTCGACAAGAAATTTTAGACGCCGAGGCTCTTCGAGACTGTGTTGTCACAGCGGCCTAGCATATGATAAGTTTTGCCGTCGCACAGAAGCGTGCATCCGGACCTTGTAGTAGTAATTGCGGACATTACTACTCTAAGTTTGTGTCCTGTTTCTCATCAAACAGTCCTCTTCAAGACTACCACAAATTATTTGAAAAAAAAAGCGAATAACTACGAACGCGATCTCAAATAGTATATTACTAATTACTAGATCATTAGGTAATAATATGTCATCGTTGTATGTACTTTGATATTGAAAGTTTCTGTAATGAAAAAGACAAAATCACCTGATTCCTACGAAAAAGAAAGGTCGAAATAAATAAAATCTGTAGTAAATGTGTGACCTTGTTATAAATACATATTTGTGAAAAGACCACATGTGCAATTCATAGAGCAGCAAAGCTGCTTCGTAAACAAATGTATTCATAGAGTACAATAAACATTTATTTACATATTCAACTTGATAAAAAAATATCTGTTTATGTCTATTAGAAATTTTTGCAGCGTCCGTTTTTTTCTTGTACACATAATATGTCAGGCCCGGTTTTCAACAAAATTTATTTAACAAAATTTGTTAAGTATTAAAGGAAAATTATTTTAATATGTATATGATCGTAATTTTTTTGGATTTGCCTTTCTTGCGATATTAGTTTTATACTGTTTATTTTTCCGACACTATTCATTTGACACCCTGTATACACGTAGATGATACAATGAGCAAATTTCATAGATGCAATGTTAGTGGGATATCCATTTCTCACCTGATCTTAGTTGATTTATAAAATCTTTTTCTGTAATTCTATTGCCGTTCTCTTCCTCTGATTGTTTCGAAAAATGAATCGTCAAACTTTCTTGCAACAGACTGTAGATCCATCATTAGGTACTTGCACATCATAGGAGAAAGTAGTAAGGAGAGAAGCGACAGGCGTACAGCGGCGCTTAAGTGCAGGATAAAAAGCGCTAAGTAGCTTCACGGTACAGTCAGTACGGTACTCCACAAGATGAGTAAGATTGTCGGCGGTATAATCAATGGCCCAGTAATTAGTATCCCCTACTCGCTTTGACTCTGTACAACTCGCCGTTCCTTCTATAGATCTGTCTATGCACCGGTATACACATGAGCGTGTATGTGTACTCTCCTTTTGCTTGAATATGTAGTAATATCACTTGCTCGCTCGTCTGATGTCTGCCCGACTGTCTACCAGAAGTATATTTGAGCGTATTGTATTGTATATAAGTAAATCCCTTCCCTCCTCTCTCCTCTTTACCCACTGCAGGTGAGAACTAGTAACCCCTCTACCACCCTATCAGAATCTGCGCGCTGTTGGTCCATGCATACCACCCCGCATGATGTCTTCATCATTCCCGCGGTGATTATTCTACTCATCAAAAGTTCCGGCATAATATACACGTGTATGTATGGACGAATTGGTGATCGAACTTGTAAAATACCACTTCCGGAAACGGCGCGCATAATACAGGACGGGCTTATCTGTAATGATAGTCCGATATTTGATTCTGGACGGCTAACTTCGCGAGGTCCGGCCTCCATCGTCCGATCCGCTGAAATGTGACGGTATCTTTCGCGCGCGCACTTCGTCGTTTAGGTGAGATGTTTAATATGAAAACAATAACATAAACTAGCAAACAATTATTGAAATCGATCTGACGAAGATGGGGGGGTAACATCGGGAGTGAGGTTCGAATTTTGTTTATGTCTCATATTCGCTCATCATTCGTCTATTTATGCATTTCGTACATCGTAATATCAAGAATAGATACGCGCGATTTGTGTCGAGATGCATCCGCATATGAAAGCGGACTTAATTAGTGATGAGGTTGATTAAGAGTAAGAGTGCGCTGAATTGGATTTTTTTCGAAGACGTTTAGCGGTTCCATTGCCATGCACGAAGAATGTTGTTATTTTGTCCCATTGGTATCCTGTTAATACTAGCTAGATTTACCTGGTAAGTGTTTATCATTAGTTATACTTAACTGATATTTTAAATTAGTGATACTTTGAAGTATAGCTACAGAATAGATATCGGTGATTAATGGACTGCAATAAAATTAATAAAAATACTAACGGTAGGTCTTTGTAACTTCTCAAATTGAGGACGCAAAACCACACAATACAACTTTTCAATTTTAATAGCCATGACATACAATTGGTAGTTAAGCATTTTGTTATGTTGTTTTTATTTAATAGTTTTTCTGTAAAAAAAGATTTTTAAAATTAGCTCATTCCAATTCTCTCAAACTACATTTCATCTATTATAATGGTGATGATAAACAATATACATTAGTTGAAATATTTTTTCTGTAAAAGAATCTCCTAGGATAAATGGTTATTATAGAGAATATTTTGAAATTATTATAATCAAGACGTAGCCACTGCCAATGCGCATAAATTAAACAAAATATTAGTAGTTTTATTAATAATTATTATTCATTATTATTATTATTATTTATTAAATTGAAATTCGTATAACATCTATGTATGTATTAATAATACAGGAATAAAATTTTAGTTTAAATTAGATAAAATTTATCGAATCTACATATGTAACATATTTTAAATCAAAGAGCAGCTGTTGCCAAGAACTAAGATTGTTCTTGAATCTCTAACGAATGATCATATTACATATAAATAACTTTAATTAACACACCGTATAATAAAAATTAGTGCGTTAAATCCTTTTAAGACATATAAAAGTAGGTATATTTCCTGGTGAGGATAAACTTAATCGAACGCAAATGTCTTATAATTACAAAATCATAAATAAGCAAAGTATTATATTTAGTATGAACGTAGAGTTATAATTGAAATGAAATCTAAATTTCGCTTGATTCCGTGAATAAACAGGAAATACATTGTGCATATAATAACAACAGATTCTATACCTTAAAACGGACTAAGATTCGTTCTTTTTCAATGATAAATGATGTCAGAGGCAAATGAAACTTTTTACTAGATTTCATAAAGATGTCTTTCCTATTTAATAATTTCAAACTAACTTAATGCATTTTCTGGTGGTAAAGTATTACGCAGAATTAACACTGTAGAGTAGGTACGTATTTGTTTAAAGTATTTCAACGAAGAAGTCGGAGAAGGATGCCCTTACAGCGGCAAACTGTTTGCATCAATTTCCTAATATTAAAATACATTGTCGCTAACGAATTTAAAACAATCATAATATTGTTTTGTTAACCTCCAAAGATTATTATTTTAAGGTTTTATAATGCAATGATGTCAGATTTTGAATGAGAAGTAACTGAACTAAAAGTGAGGTGCCTCTCGATTACTTTCTTTAGTTAATATTTCATTTCTTCTTATATAGACTTGCAATCTGATGAAGCATAGCAGCATAGGTGTCCCCCGTTTGTAACAAGTTTGTTCCAACAAAAATACGAAACTATGAGTAGTAGTTGCAAACTATCAGGATTCTGCGCATTAGTAATTTTACCGTTCCAACAAACCAAATTACAATTTGCAAACTGAAATTTGGTGTTCCAAGTAAAATAATAATCCATTGGAAACTGTTTACTGATAGTCAGAACAATTTGCGAATTCTTTGCTGATTTTCAGATTCTGTATTTTACGTATGCGTAACTTATTTCATTTTACATTGGTAGTTTTCGATTTCGAGGTTAGTAGCTAGTCATTTAAGCGACGCCTTTGAGAACTGAAATTTTATATATATTGGAAAGATTTTTTTTGTATCTTAAATTCAATTTCTTTACAGTATTTGTACAGTACAGTATTTCTTTACATCATTATGTATAATCCTAATCCTATTTTCTACCTGTTTGAATAATGAATGAAAAACAGAAAAACCAACTAAAACCTAAGCTACCTAAACAACTTCAAATTTTCATGTCGCACCATCTTTATTACAACTCTATGTATATCGATAAAATTTCAAAATGTTTTTTAAACCGCTCCAACAAGGGCAAATTGCAGTTCGGAAGTAATTTCTGACTGCGCATGCACGCTACAACAAATCTGCAAACTATCACAAACTGTATGTGGGAACAAACCTAACATCTACAAGAATTTCCTTTCAAATAATATCCGGCGTATTGAAGAATCTCGCGATCATCTTTAGCTGAAGATTAATATTTGTGGCTTAAACTCATTTAGCTGATCAAAACTTAGATACTACTGTAAGAATATTAGGAACACTCATGGAAAGTAAAGATTGGACACTTTCAATACGTTGTTATATATATATGGAAACAATCCAATCTTGATTTGCCATGAGTGTACCTCTACTGATAAAATGTCCTAGCAGTAATGTCAATATAACACCAGTTGCACAAAACTTCCAGACACAACACCCCAAGATTAGGACCAACTTGAAGCCGCATTTGACAGCTGCTAATGTCCTATGTGCTACTTGGCTATTAGGAAAAGTTTTACTGGCTCAATTTCTTGTAGGAAGCTCAAAATACTCTTCACAAAAGTCGAAGTGGTAATTACTTCTGTTCACCACTGAATAATGAAGAACAAGTTTTCTAATGTGATCTCACCAGATGCTCTCTTTAGACCCCAATGTCCATTACTCAGTAAGCCACTCAGTTATGTACACATCATACAAACCTCAAACATGATCTCCATTTGCTTTACTTTTCAGTGGCATATTCAGAATGTTGATGTCACCTTCTAAAACAATAGTACACTTTGCTTTTTATGTATGTTTTTTGTTATTTACTGGATTGCACGAGTTTGATTGCATTCATACAACACGATTGATAATCAAATTTCTTAAAGTTGTGTCCTGTGCACCGTGTCGTTGTTATTCAGAAGCAAAGTTTTCTAAGTAAAATTCTGTTTTTTTTTTACGTAGGTTGTATCTTCTTTTTCTGAACTGTGTTTTTAGTCACGTTTCCCGTTATTGTAGTCTTTTTTGGCTTGTAGGAAATTAGAAGAACCCCTTATCGTAACAGAAGACTGCGCTTACGAGCAATCCAGAAAATTGCATTGCTGCCTTTTGGAACGGTAAAAAGTCTTTCTGGGCCAGCTATATAAACTCTTGTTTCGTAGGAAGTGGTGCACCTGAGTTTCATCTCTCGTTACAATTCAATTCGCTGTGCAGAGATTTGACACATTACCAAGTCTTATCCTATTTTCTTAGTAGTTACTAGAACACAGTTCGTCCCCCTTCATGTATAAGCATGATGCATAGACTCTTTGGTTAATTTAAAATGGATAGACTAAAATTTGACATAATTATTTTTTTTCTTCAGATATCTAGCTTCTTTTAATAAATAAAAATTTCATGGCACATTAGTTTTCAAAATTCGGAGAAATGTAATAGATACATATAAGAGAATTATTGCGCTAGCATATTGTAGGTATAGCTAAGTATAGATAACAAAAGGCATAAAGCTATAAAGTGCACAATATGACTATTCAAATAATAATAAAAGTATACTTCATATTTGTTTTATCTTATCTGCAGTAATAACGCTGCAAAGAACACTCATATGTATATCAGCAAGTTATTATGAATACCTTAGAAAATACTGCATTTTCGATACTGTGATTACCCACCAACCCATATTGTCGACAAATATCATCAAGTTTATTGCATTTTTGTTATTGCAAGTGTAATGCTAATGCCTGATATATACTTCCGATGCTTGGTAATTGAAGGCCAAAAAGGAGGGCAAGTCTTTTAATGCCGCACCTAAATACCTACATAGTAAATTTTTTAAATCAAATCTAAATGATATAATATGAAATTTTACTATATAAATTTCGTTGATTGAAACGTTCAAGATAACTTTAAGGATGACAAATTGATGAAAATACGCGTAATAATTCAAAAACCTTTGCGAGATTATTTTATTTGAGAATATTCGTATTACAATGATTATTTTTCTTGAAAACTGTATAAAGTCATTTCATTTCATCCGGATTACACCACCTTGATCTTGAAATAGGATTTTCTTAGAAACCGTCCAAATTAATACTCTCTATTTATAAAATTTCAGTCATCTATCTACAATAGGAATACCTATCAGCTACAGCAATAGTCTGTTCATATGATCCCTTTCCTTACATAATACTAATTTAGATTTATATTTAGGGATGTATGGTATAGGTATTATTAAACCAAAAGAGGGGATACGTCTCTATCGCATGATCATCGTGCCTTACATCTGTCACCCTAATTTGATTCATTGTAATATATGCATAGATCCGTCATTCTAAATAGTGAAGGTGAGTAGATACGGCAATTTTTTGTCCTTATTTAATTTGAGCGAAAATATATCCGTCTAGGGTATGTATATAATTTTACAATAACAGCTCCCAGGAGTTTTTTTTTCTAAAATTACACAACACTAATAAATATAAACTATCGCCTAATAATAACATTGAGCACATTAGCCCATAATAATTGGAGCAATGACTCTCATTTTTATTTTATACGGATATGTAATCTAGAATATAAAAATTCTTTTATTCGGTAATAAGGTAACAGGAAATTGTAACGAGCAATAAATATAAACGGTTATATTTAGCTATAAAATTAACATTCAATGTTAAAAAATAAATGAGAAGACAATTAGTCACACTGTCATAGCGTAGCGTTTTTGATCTATTATACATGTATTCTCGGCTTGTAATAAAAATTTAATTAATCATTTACTGTTCTTTGCAAAATTCTACGTTAGTAAATCAAATTAAATTTAGTATTTTAATGATAATTAACAGTGTTAAAAATGTCATAACATTAAAGACAATGTGAATTCTGTTGCATCCAGTTCACATTAGTTTTCATATGGTCCTCAATTCTCGTACAAAGGTGTCAGTGTAAACGTAGCCAATAGGTCATAAAGTTGTAACTACTGAAGTAACTACAGTATAATAGCGCCATCTGCCGACCACAATCTGAAGCAGTCCGTACAGGTTCGATGTGATTCAGTTGTTGTTTCTTGTTCGGAATAAGCAAATAAACTTATTGAAACATTTACTCGTGTAATTGCTTTACTTGTAAAACTGCATATATTCAACAATAATAGTAATAATTTATGTTAATTCTTTCGGAATTGTTCAAACTCGGTTCAAGAATTGAAGATAGAAAGCAATTATAGATCTTTGGCTCGGTTTTCAACTATAATTTAATTATAAAATGTTTTATTGGAATTATGCGACTAATTTCGTTGCCGTAATGCAATATTCAATTTAAATTTAATGGGAAAGCGTAATCTGGTAGTGTTTTCAATTTAATTCATATTTGTTGAATGATTTAATAACCAGTATTATATGGTATTTCTTCCTTTTCCATTGTAAAGCGTCATACCAGTTGATCTATGGCGGCATCACTGTATATGCGAATAAATTTCCGCCATCTATTCAAAAATTAATATTCTTAAAGTGCGTTCATCTTAACAAGCAAGTCTTTAGTAGATTTATCTTTATCTGTTAGCCGGTGGAAATTCGAATCTACAGCTTCAATGGTTAATTCTGATTCTATTCAATATTGTCCACGTCTTCCGATTCAAGTCAAATCCAAGTGGTAATGAACACATGATGTTGGTTTCGATCCTGTGTTTGTTGGGACAATAATTGTACACTATGCAGATCTTAACGGACAGTTTCGATGTATGTATATGCATATATTGATGAATTGGAAGACTATTGTCTCTCACTATCTTTTGTATTCATTGCATATGGCGGATATGTGGATATGAAGTCCACTTCCGGAAATACTTTTCCATGCTATCGGAAGTTGCGATTTCATTTGTGTCTTGCAGTAATGTGCTTCTTGTGGCGAGGATCCAGTTATCTACATATCTAAACTTCACTGATTGCGTGTGCGTTAGCTATGTAAAGGCTAAAAAGAAGTGGGGCCAATTCTGATCCTTGAGGTAGCCCATTGTTGCGTTTTCGCTGATTGCTAATTCCGTTTGCCATGACGACTTTAAATAGTCGGTTATTTATCAAGGTAGTTGTGCAGAGTGACCAGTTAACATTCTCCCGAATAATCTTAGCATATTTCTAATTATAAAGACTGTGTTGCCGAGTATGTACATACATATGTCCTTACTTCTCTAAATACAATTGGTAGTTCCAGCGTTCGTACAAACATCCCAAAAAAGTCCAGACTGCATTGGTGGCTTGGTGGTGCATTGGTTACGTGCTACTTTAAAGAGTTTTTAATGTAACACAAATTTGAATAACTCTTTATGAACTATCAAAGTTAACAATCAAATTATTTCAAATAATGTTAGAGCCTGTTTTAGTTGTCTTAAAATGCTCATTTGGTTCCTATAATTTTGGAAATAATGATTTTTTTCCGTTTTGAAAACTAAATAAAAACATACTACTGCAAAACATTTTTGATACTATTTAAAATAAAAAAAAACTATTTTCCTTTCTAGTTGAACCAAAATAATTTGTGTATAGGTTCAAAGAACGTTAAGTGCATGCATGCATAATGCATAATAGTTATTTCCCTACCTAGTGTACGACAACAAAATTTCCAATATGATCGCGAATTTATTAGCGTGAATGCTGGAAATTGTGTTCGCACACGTGGTAGGTACAAAATTTAGTAAATAATAAATATTGATATCGATATTGTATATTATTTCTTAGGTTATGATATGATTACAGTTGTCAGTTTATAATGATAATTAAGAATATAAGTAATAGATGGCAGCATATATTTTTACAGTTTTTACATAATTCTGCAGAATTTATAAGCTTCCATTAAGTAGGTTCAGTGGTATTTGATATTTTAATAATTACTGTAACACTGTCGGGCCCGTTTTACATCTATTAAGCATTTACAATTTCTCGTACTGAATCTCATACAATTTGATGCGCGCGCTGATTCAATACAAGTTTGCGCTAAGTATCCAAAATTTGTGTATGATACAGTTACAGCTTTTCGTTACAATCTTCTTTCCAATTTAAAAGCTACGCATGCACGTAAAATATAATAAAAATAATAATATGGTCAGAAGACCATAATATTATGTAAATACATATACAATGGAGAAAAAGTTACTCTTCAAACTTGCTGCAACTATTGGTACTATTGCTGTTTCGTTAAGCATCAGAAAGAAAAGAATATCAGAGTGTAATTTGATTCAATTAATATTAACAGATCAACAGATTCAATATAGCTCTTTCGGGATAATTAATGCAAAATAAAATAATGAATTTACTTTTGGCGCTACGTAACCTTAAACGCAACCACCTGTATATTATGCCACTATCTCTTAGTATTTCCTATACTTACATATTTGACACAGGTACTAAGATATTTAAGATTATTTAGTCAGTTGCTGTAATGTAGACCTATCTTGAAAACAGTATATCTGAATAATTTTGAGATCTGCTTTCAACAACATGGCATGTAGTAAACCAAGTATCATCGTGACGTCAGAATTACTTTTTGAACCCTCCGAATAATTAAAACTCATTTCGTAGGTCTACCTGCAAAATGTCAAAATCTTGACTTAACTAACTCATTGAGCTATACAAGACGGGAGATAAAATAAAAGATTCTGTGTATAGCTATTATCTTTAAATCATCTGCCTAGTAAAATAGAACACGTCATACACAACTTTATGGGCAGAAAACAGTTGAAATACAATGATGCTTTCGAAAGCTAAACGTCTTGCGTTCGATACAAAAGAAAAGGTACCCAAAATATGTAATTCTGAAAGGAAAAAAAATGTAATGGAAGATACCAGCCTTGAATTTAAAATTCTTCACCAGAATTTCAAATACAACCACCGAGTTGCAAAAGATCAGGTAGGTAACCACCTATATTGTGTATCACTAACGACTACAATAATCTTCATCCAAGATCAACAAAAAAGCTAATTCCATCTGTTATATTCTTGCCAAACGTTTTATATTTAACAGAATTTCTTGCAAAAGGACTCCAAAGAAGAAAATGGGTCTTCAAACAACATTTTCAGAAAGTGCTCTTCGTCAAATTTGCATTTTGTATAGAATTCTAATCGAATCTAATAAGAATAAGAATCTAATTCTAATTTTACTTTCTAGAACTTTATGACTTAAAATTGTTTTAATGTTTTATAGGAAATACATCTATGTTTGTATATTCATGCATCAGTATTAACTGTATTAATAAACTTTCTCCTAAAAAATTAACCTTATCAGTCATCCGAGGCAAATTTCGAATATTCATTCGGTCTGAAGCCCCCAACTAGTTAAGTTATAGTATGTTATTATACAGTTTATACGTTCAAGTTATTCAAGATTTATGCAGCCGGTACTAATTTAAGAAAAAAATTATCACTAGAAAAATACCTCCCGTCCGATGCTGATGGAAACGTACGAGCCTCATTTCGGTAACAAATTTTCGAACGAAATTACCGTCCTTAATTCTTAACGGCGACAATAAATTTCACCGGCTGTAAACAACACTAGGCAACGTCTAATTAACAAAGAGGACAAAGAGAAACAAATGATTTCTATATCATGAGCGGCTTTCCCACGCGCATCCGACATATTTTACATGTTGGCATTCCTGTATCGGTATGCCAACGATGCGTTGCTCGCTCAGCACACTGGCTGATCTGTTGCTACTCGTTCGTCTCACCATACGAATTTCAAAATTCAAAATAGCTACAGCAAGCCGAACTCTTGGAAATAATTCAATTCGAAATCGTTAAAACGGTCAACTATTCAATGTTAAGCGATTATCGAAATTACAATTTCAAATTGCTTTATACGCGCATCAGATGCCTCTCTAGTGGTAGTATCCATCCGTTTCTATTGGTATATGGGTAGTTTTGTAGGCAGATGATAAGCGATCCGGACTACTATGCGAAATAAATCTTATATTTAGTATCACCGTTGACAATTACAGCGTATACTCGACTGATTGGAATTTACATGCGGTATATGCCCTTATCAGTTCTAGAATTTCTCTCTTACAGGTTTACATACAAAGACGTATGGAACATCATCTCGTCGAGATAAATGTTTTCGGAATTATATTAACATTATTCGAAGTATCACAATATTCCACAAATTGTCTACTGTCAAACATGCACATATAAGTAAAATGTTGAAGTTGACTACCAATCTTTGCAATATTAAAAACGCATATACATACTTCTGGTTAACAAATGTTAAGTTTTTGAAAACCTAGCATTCGCTCTCAACGAAAACTAAATAAATAATCGAGATGGTTTCTAAAAATTGTGCAGAACGATATTTAATTTTGATCTTAATTTTGATCTATAGATACTCGACCGTAAAAGCTTTATTGAAGTTCTTTGTAGTTAATTGAATTTAACAAAAAAACAGATCAATTTAGATTTACGGGGCGACAAATTTTGAGTGTATGTGCGACCCGTAGTATCAACCCCAAACGGGGGTGAAAATCATATCGAAAAGTTGAAATAGGAAGGGGTATTGAGTGATACATCTTTGAAAAGGTCTTGCTGTGATTCTGTGCATAAAACCTTACGACGGTACAAATTGTTCTCTTACAAAATACAGCTTTTACATCAGCTTGGCGAGGATTATTACGGTAGGAAACAATTCTGTGAAGTAATGACTGAAAGAGCAAATGCACTGACGAGGCAAGCTTCTTTTTAAATGAGTTTGTTAAATAAACGCAATTGTAGATATTGGGACAATGCCAATCCACACGTTTTTCATGAAGAACACACACAATTTCCAGAAAAAATTAATGTATGGGCCGGAATTCTCGGAGACAAAATTATTGGTCCGATATTCATGGAAGAGAATCTAATAGGTGAAATTTATTTAAATCTATTAGCAAATATGATAGATGCCCTTGTAACTAAATCTCTAGAAAACCAAACCGATCAAGATGAAAATTTGTTACTAGATGAAGAAAACTCATTTTTTCAACAGAACGGAGCTCCTCCACATTACGCTCTGCCGGTACAAAATTGGCTCCATAAGAGGTTTCCTGATAAATGCATCAGAAGAAGAGCCGCTATCGAATGGCCAGCGAGATCACCAGACTTAACGCCCCTTGGCTTTTTTATGGGGCCGTCTAAAGACAGTAGTGTATAAAACCCCCACAGAATATTCATGATGCTAGGCGTAGAATAATGGAGGAGTGCGAGCGCATTACACAACAGACGTTTTAAAAAGTGCGGGAGGAGTTCCAGCAGCGGCTTTACCATTGCCTTACCAATAACAGGGAGCATTTTACACCTGTTGAGTTAAGTACAACTTCATTCTGGCGCTAATAAAATAATTTTCACTAGAATGTTAACTTTTAATTTTTAAACCTTACAAGAACATAACTAAAAAAAACTCATCCGATTTAAAAAAAAGATTACTAATAACAAGACCTTTTCAAAGATGATCGCAGATACACGTAAAATTTGTCCCTCTGTAAATCTAAATTGACCTGCTTTTTTGTAAAATTCAATTCAAGGTATTTTAAAAGTTATTCCGGATGGCTAGTTTTGAGATGAAAGTATGTATATGTACACTGCTGGAAATAATTGACGATCACACCCTGTATAATTTGGACGCGTGGTTCTAGGGCAATGAAGTTTGGTAAGTTATAAAATATAAAATTGTACTACAAAATACTAAAACATCTTCTCCAAAAAAAAATTAATTTACAGTGATAACTACAATAATTAAGTCTGGAGCCAATAATCTGAGACCAATTTATTTTTAATAAATGGGGGTGAAATGAACAGTTTAGTTCAAAAGCTGTATCAGCAATAGGGGAGAGTGGGCCACCTTAAGACGGAAAAAGTTTTTGGTTTATTATCACATTAATTTTTAAAAATAATGGATTAAACATATTTTTCTCTACTAATTAGCTACACGTTAGTCTAGAAGAATCGAAAAATATAACAAATTGTGGTCTTGTAAGGAAGAATTAAATTTTCTTTTTTTTTGTCATGTCTCACAGTGGCCCGCAACGTGGGCCACTATGAGACATGATGAAATATAGAAAGAATTTAAAAAATTTAAAGAAAACCTTGTTTCAACACTAACTTTTAATAGAAAATATTGAAGAACAATAGACACTGAGACTAAAATATAAAAACACTGACAAATTTTTTTTAACATCAGGTTCGGACGGAAAAACAAAATGACCCCCGACCTTTGCAGATTTTCTTAAAAAATTGACTTCAACGTCGTTTGTTGATTTCAAAAGTCTCGTCACCTTTCCTACATAAAATATGTTATTTTTAGCTTTAAATTGTACTAACACAAAATTGTCGGTTTCCGGATCGTTATGAAGCTCTTCAAATCCGGAAGGTTCATCTTCCGGAATCCAGTCTGTTGAATCATCAGAATCGGCGAACGATATTTTTTCTTCATCATCATCAGAAGACGTATTGTTTTTTGGGATAGATTTTCTTTTTCCTCCAAATATATTCTTACTAGCAGCTTGTTTCTTGGACTCTTCTAGTTTTCGTTTTCGGTTTTCCTTCTTTTCCATGTATTTAATTTGTATCTTTTCTTTCTCAATGGTATCGGTAGGAATATACAACTGGTAGCTTTTTTACGTTGGCTATTTTTCAGTTTTCTCTCTCCTGCTTTGGGGTATCCTTGAAATACTTCAGGACTTATAAAAATTTGCGAGTTCTCCTCGCCAAGCGAATATTAGTCAAGCGAGGTGTTTCGGATAATGTTGCCAGTTGGTCATTAGTATTGGAAGGATCTAATATTGTGATTGTATTTTTGGCTCTTCCGTTTCCGACCTCTGGACATCTGGAGTTTATAAAATACACTAATTAACGGTATTTATTACTTACTGCAGACGTGGGCCACCATCAGGCAGTGTCTCAAGGTGGCCCCGTGAATATGTCTCATGGTTGCTCATTTACACGTTCTTCACAAAATTTGACTTGATTTGGTATAATATATTTTTTTTATAAATGTGTTACATTGAGAAGAAATCTTATTAACCAACCTTAAAATAAGTATGAATATCTTACCTTTATCCTTGAATTTTGTCTCTACACAAAGAATCGTAAAAAAGCGCGCGAAAAAGATTGAACACAACAACACCCTACTTCGACACAAGCTCAACTAAGAGTGGTCTGACGGCGTAAGGAATTTTATTAGTAAATCAGCACATGGGGTATAGTTTACTACACGACTAATAAATGGCTACACCTTACCTAACCAGAAATATTTCAATGTCTCATCGTGGCCCATGTCTCATGGTGGCCTACCCTACCCTACCTGTTTCCGTATATTCCGTATTGTTAGTAGAATCTAAGCACATTTAGTTTAATGTCCAATGTTATCGAAACTATGGTATTCTTTCCTGTGCGGAGCTGGTCTCATTGCAGGTACGCCATTAGTAATCGTATCAGTATTTCACTACGCTTTTATTTTGAGGTAATCCCTTTAATGTCTGTTATGTAGAAGTAACAGTTAAAAGAAAAACCTTTCGATTTCTTCAGACCAGAGGAATGAAAAATGACAGATAGTATGTAGCAATTTTTCATACGAGAAGCCTGGAATACGGTAAACACCTGCTGTAGCAACCAACCCATGTTTGGTCCCTTAGTTTACACGTAAAAAATATTCAAAACACTGATTCAGTGATGATAGTATTGTTTCACCTTTGAGTGTTGGGAGATTCCCAATAAACTTACTGTGCAAGACTATGGCAAGACTTCTGTGAAAACGCCGACGATGTCAATTAGGTACCACACTCGTTAGAGAATTGATGCATATTGTCTAATAGACTTCTACGGATGAATATGAAAATTGATAGCAACATTTCAAGTGATATCAACGATCTAAAACGGCTAAAACTGCGAACGAACTCTTTCATTCTCTAGAATAGAGTAGCTGGTGCTCGTTATTTACAATTTTTGCGGGGTGAAGAAGCTGCCCTGATACTCCGTCATATATTTTGCAGCGAGACGACACCTCAATAATATCTCGCCAAAAAGATGTATAGGTAGAGGTGGTCCAATAGCTTGGCCACCTCGATCACCAGCAGTCATCTCTGTGGATTTTTGCAATAATCTGCCATCATCCTGGTTTAGGATGCCCTAGTGAAGTATCGTGGCGTCGATGAGCCCAATCGTATTGAGAAATGTGGGAAATAACTTCAAACATTCGCTGTGATATTCTTAATGGTTTATGTATGTATTCTTGATTTGATAGTTTTTACAGAATTTTTTTTTCAGATATTACTATGTACACTAGCGATACTTTCTAATTGTACGATCTAAAACGTAAAGTAGAGCCTATATACAGGTTGACCAGGTCCACCTCTAGGCATAGGAAAATATCATTGTATGCAATGGTACAATATACATATGTCTGCATTAGAATAACGGAGATGGTGATCGTAGATATGTCCACCTTGTTGCCGAAGCTAATATACGGCCGGCCGTATCCATGGGAACGGGATTGTTTGGAACGCATAATACAGTTGTCAATTTGACATTAAGTAATAGAAATTAAAATTTATATTGCATATTTATTTAAAATGTCTGTTTATACAAGCGAGGAGCGAAGAAATATTATTAAATGGTATTATTAATCTTGAAGTGCAGAAGCAGTTATTGGACGTTTTGCTTTTTCTGATAATGATCGACCAGTTCCAAGCCTTCAAACAATTTTCAACATTATTCATCGTTTCGAAGCGTCTAGAAGTATTACTGGTTGTTCTAAATGCAACAATAGCGATCGGCAAGACCAGCCTTTTCCCGAAAAAAGGATGGATAGGGAGGTGCAAGTTTGTGCGTCTGTAGAAGCAAGTAAACCTCGTTCGAGTTGTAAAATATCCGAAAACGTTAACATTCCGAAAAGTACAGTGAGGAATATTTTAAAATGACATAAATATAAATGCTTTAAGATTTCAAAATCTCAGTAAATGTTGCCACGTGAAGCTATGAAGAAAAAATGTGACAAGATTAAAATTTTCTGAAAAACATCATATTCACCAACGAATGTAGTTCTTCACTTCATGAGCGCCATTATCCGTCCGTAGTCAGATATTGGTCACGGGAAAGTATCCACAGTAGTTGAACGTCTGGGCTGGAATTCTGGACGATCATATTATAGGACCATTTTTCACAACCCAACTTCTAAATTCTCAGACGTAAGTACTTGCAATTACCGCAGACTGACAGTTTACCTGCTATACAAAATGTGACGGATAATTTTGAGGAAACTTGGTTTCAACAAGATGGATGTCCAGTCCATACCGCCAGACAAATGGAGGAATATCTTGTTTTTCGTTTTCCTCAACGAGTAATCTGCACCCGGAGCAATATACGGCGGCCACCTAGATCGCCGGACTTATCGCTCAACGACTTTTTCCTTTGGGGATATTTAAAACAAAATATTTACGGACATGAACACAAAGGACGCCAAACATTACCAGAATGTTACCAGAGTTACGTGGATTATGGAAATTTGCCACAATATTCTACCCCAAATCCCAAGGAATGTTCGCGAAGTCTTTTATTACAGACTAGGTTTTTGTGAATTTTCAACCTTAAATTTTTGATACGATTTTTTGGTTATTTAAGAAGCAATATGGATGAGTTTTCTTGTACAGTTTGACCAAATAATGTTTTTTAGAAATATTTTTTTTTCTCGTTTACCCTTACAGACAGACCCAAGGTGTATTATATGTTTTTGTTTCTAAATCGTTGTAGCTATCATCCCTTAAAAGCATGCTTTGTATATCGCGGACATCCTGTATTGCACCATTGCATACAACGATATTTTCCTATGCCTAGAAGTGGACCTGGTCAACCTGTATGTAGCGTGCATAGTAGACATTTTATTGCATTGTCTATATAGACAGATGCACGGTCTCTTTTTATAGACTTTTAATAATGTTCTTTTTTGTATTCACTGACTCTGTTAAACTATGTAAAGACAGATGTGCGGTCTTTGCGTTTATATATTTTTTTACTGTTTTTGCTGGATTTACGAATATGCAAAATTGAATGCATCTATCAATTTACCATATTTTCGTAGGAAGAAATTTATTTGATGTGTCACATTTTCCGAAAAAAAGCAGTATTGAATTATTTTAGAAGATGTCTCCGTTGTTTTGCACAGTATCTAGAACTAGAATTCAAGCAAAAGCGTGTTAATTATACAATCAAAAAAATGTCTTTATTAAATGATATTGTAATAAGGGCTATTATTTTTCAATTTTCATCGAGATAGTCACCGATGCTTGTTAATAATCAGTCCATCCGTCATTATTTTGAATTACTTTTTTCAATCTTGACGGTATAGACTCTATTAATGTGTGGCAATATTACTCGCTCACTTCTTCCCATTCATGAACAATTTGTTGCCACAGTAGATTTCTGTCTCTTCGTTCTATGACATTTTCTCTCATTCTTTTTTTTATATAACTACATAGATTTTTAATCGGGTTAAGGTGGGGGCTTCGCACCGGCCAAATTAATACTTCCACATTATTGTCGATAATCCATTGTTGGACAACATTGTATGTATGGGGGAGTTATCATGTTGGAATATAAACCGATGATAAAGAGATGCTACTGATGGCAACATAAGATTCTATCTATCTATATTATAAAGCTGTCAAGTGTCCATTAATATCCCAAATCGTACATGGTCCTGCGTATGATATCCATCCCAACACTCCTACAGAAAGACGTCCACTTCTGTTTTGTGGATGGATATACTCTGGCCTAAGCCTAGAGTTAGAAGGACGGGTAACTAATCGCATATGGGTGTTTGGGGTGCTTTGAATAGTCGACTCTTCGCTGAAAATTACCATTTTCCTAAACTCTATGTGCATATTCTGAGAGAGTATGGCGAAATTTATTCTGTCCTGTTTGTGGCGTTCGGAAAGTTACTAGGAAAGGCGGTTGCGGCAATGGCTTCTTTGCAACTTGTAAACGGATGCTCTGCATAAAACTGCCTTAACGTCGTGTCTTGATAAGCAGTGGATATTCTTTGTTTTGGAGGTTTTGGTTCATTTGCGACTGTGTATGATATTTCCCATTTTCTCTTTAAACAAAAAATAGTATTTGGAGTTACACCAAATTCTCGCACTACAGCTCGTATGCTCCATCCATTATCCTACAGCAATTGTGCATGCCCTGTCCTGTATTGTCATCATATTGTATTTATGTTGTATGCACCTAACTATTAATTAATCTGACTTTCTAACTTGAATAAATCACGATTATTCATAAACCCTGAAGAAAAATTTGCTTACCGCTTGCCTTTATAGACCACAGTGTCTAATAATTCATCTTTGCAGACAAAATATTTGTCGAAATTTACTCTGTGTTATGTTCATAAAAAAGAATTCCAGAAATACTCAATACGCAAATAACAGATGCATTCATTATGCACATTCCTAACTCTAGCAAAAGCATTATTAAAAGTATATAAAAAGAGACCACATGTCTACATAGCCAATGCATGCAATAAACTGCCTACTAGATCCACGCTACATACATATGTAGCCTCTACTTTATGCTTTCGATCGTACAACTAGAATGTGTCGCTAGTGTACTTACATGTGATGATATACGTATATACAGCTATCCGTAAATATATGTGTCATATGATCTGTATGTATTCCTCAACGTGCTAGGTAAACAAAATTTAAAAGTGTAATGGATCATTAAGACTTGCGTTAATGAGCCCTTAGTTCCTATACTAACTAGCAGATATACATAATTGTTATGTGTACCAACATACGTTTCGTTTGTGATCAAGATTCCAATACATTCACGGAAATGCATTGCTATTGTCTGTCGTCTAGAATGATACCAACATTAGTAAACACCGCAATCATATTAAAAATACCGGCAGTTCAACAACTTTTAGCTGTACGCGCGTGTCAACAAATTTCTAACCTTGCTAGTTAATTAATTATTATTTTCTATTTCAGGATAGAGTCGAAACTACCGCCGACAAATTATAAAAGTTGGTCAATATGTGGGACGACTCGTGGTCTTACCAAAGCACAAATGGATATCTGCATGCGCTTACCCGATGTCACAAAAGAAGCTCTGAACGGAATACAAATGGCAATCAAAGAATGCCAAGAACAATTTCGTAAAGAGCGATGGAATTGTTCATCCTTAGTTACTAAAAGCGGAATTCCATATGGACATAAGCTATTTTCAAAGGGTAAGTGCCCCCGCTTGGTTTTATTTATTATTATACGTTAATGGTACCCTTTTATTTTGTTACTAAAACGGTGCCGAATTTATGTGGATGATACAGATTCATTTTAGAGATACTGACAAACCACAAAATATAAAAAGTTATATTTCGTAGTCACTTATCTTTTAATCTATCGAAAATGCCTCGTCCGCATAAACCTTTGATTCCACATTAAAAGTTTTACGACTTTTGTGTAAATTCCATTTAATGAAATCTTACTTTACGAGATTGTATCAAGCGTAGGCATAATTGCATCAGGACCTAATTAAGGATAGTCTTAAAGCTAATTTACAATCCTAGAGATTGTGGTGTATTGGTTATTAATCATACATGCAGAAAATCTGTTATTCAGTGTAATATAAATTAATTATGCATCGATTAAAACTAAGTACAGGAAGAACTAACATTCTCGTTAAATTCGATACAGGTCGTTATAGACTGTCACATAAATTAAGTCTTACTAATTGTAAGCTGTAATAGGCCGATAAATGCTACATGCTGTAAGTTGGAAAAGGATGAGGGATTTTTCTGAAGAAATTTGTTAAGTATTATAGAGTTTAGCACTAAATCTATTTTACTATCGAGATCTAACTACTTAGTAAAAGGATACCTGGAATGAAATCATCTGTAAGAAAAACAAGTCATCTGCAAGGTATACCGTTCTGTCTAGATGATACATTACTTTGTTGTTCAAATTGAAGACTGTATACATACACATGGAAATCATTGATGAGCACAATCAATTATTATACAATACAATCTGAACGCGTGGAAATATATCCATAAACTTTGCAGTACATCAAAGCTTCCTATAGACGACTCTATGCAGCGAGTTTCGACTTTTGCTATCGCCACATTGGTTACTAGGCGGCTCCGATAGAGAACCAATTATTACATAACAATATGTATTGTCAAATGTGCTCCGGAGCTTTTCGGACGAATATTGACACATTCTTCAATTACTCTGTTTTGCAACTGTGGGAGTATGTGAACTGCTATTTTAAAAATCCATGTGTTTCAAATGTGGAAAAGCGAAGTCATCTAGGATAGTCAAATCTGATCGTCTTAGCGAGAATTCCGCTTTACAACGTAAACTGATCAGATATTGATCAACAACAACAACTTTCTGGAGATGCAACGGAGACTCACGAAATATGTGAGGATTTTCAGTATTCCATATTCACATGGTTTGTAAATTGATATAACCTTAGAAAAGGACACCTCATCGTAAAAAATGTCAAACCCAAAGGTCACTTTTGTTCAATAAATAAATGTGGGGTGAACCACTGGCAATATAACATGCGCCTGTTATGATCGGGGGGTAATAGTTCATGATATCCCGTCTTCATACGAAAAACAATGTCTCTCCTTAAAGTTGTTTTACATGTACCATATAGTACAGAAACCTGTATGCCTTCTCGCAAAGATGTTTGTTGGTGCTACGTTAATAATTTCTCGAACATTTTCAATAGTTTGGTCTGTACGAACTTTTGACGTACCAAGACCGCTCTTATGTATTACACTTCCTGTTTCTCTGAATAAATGTACAGAATTCCTGACCACATTGCAAAAGTCATCTTCCCAGAACACAAAATCGGGAAACTGCTGCTGCAATTCAACCAAGCAAAGAGTACGGTACTATATTTCCATTCCCCATTTGCAAGAATAAGACTTAAGAATGAATCGCTTATGTAATTCTGAAAATGCCAAGTTTTAAATCGAAACTGACAGTTAATTAACATTAACGAAAAATTGAGCCGATCAAAGACACAGGTTCTTTTAATCTTGGCAATTCCTTATCTAAATAATTTTTGGTCATATGGCATTTGTTCTATTGTCCTCATATTTTCAGAATAGCTTTTTCTTAATTCTAGCAGACAGTTAACACAACTCATTTTTTAACTATTTAATGTTGTATACTTTTGTTTTACACTGTATACTAAGAATATACTATTATTGCGATACCTACCTCTATAACAATTACACGACTATTCACGTACTTTATAGCGGATTCACGTTACAAACACTTTCATACGTTTCACTTAAAAGCTCATTCCATCTAACTAAAAGTCACTCATGAGCAGCCTGCGAACAAAGCAGCCTTTGTTGTCGGTATCATCATCCAGCTATTACCAGCGAACATAAGCTTTTTAATATACAGTTTTTGTATAAGGTACATATATCTGACACGCCAAATATCTACTAACTGTAGATACGCAATACACCTATAGTAAGTTATAAGCGAAGGGACATCAACTATTACATCGTAAAACTGAAACAGCTATTATCAGAGCGTAGTAAGAATCCTGTAGAGTACACCAGAGCCATTAAAAACATCTTAAAACGCACTAACCGTGCTCGTACGCTAAACGCACTAATTAATGATTGAATAAATAAGAAGGAGAACGTCCAGCGAAGCTTTTAACACCGAATAATTTTGCATAAATCTGGCTGCCCCTACAGGGCTATCGCTTTAATGATCCAATACTAATAAACAAGCTGAAATATTGATCGTAAAATGAAACTCGGTATCTCCATAAGAAGAAGTAAGCAAATCAATTAATCGCATCTACAGGGGCTATCTGGAAATAGTGTGGTTTTAGTGGTTTTGTAATATATTATTGAAAAAAACTAGTCATAAAAAATGACAGTATTTCACAGAACGTTTCATTTTGTTTGTACCAGTTTATATAGAAAGTGGGAAAATAGCACTTCCATACTTGATTAAGAGAATATTAAAAAAACACTAATAAACTTTGCATTTTGACCTTTTCAAATTAATTGGAGAATTTAAGCTCTAGCTGTTACGAGTCGCAGTTGCTTAAAGTTGGAGGACTGTCTCAAGTAGAATTGAATAACGAATATTTCAGAAATCTTATAATTGCCTACGGTAAATTTTCTAGGACAAGCTCCAGAACTGGTCAAGTATAAGTAGAAAATTATATCCAAATCGCTCAATACGTTCCAAAAGTACCTTAAACAATCTTATTTATTATTAATTATTTCAATAAAATTATTATTATTTTAAATTATAATAATTATTATTAATATATTATTATAATTTTTTAACAGATCAAGTTAAACAAATAATACACTGGATTTCTTTACGCCGAAATAGAACACTAATTCACTATCACCCACAGGACACCAAACACTCGCTTAATTGCCAACGTGTTTCGACAGCAAAGCTGTCGATATCGAAGTGATAATAAAATTAAAGAGGTATATTACATAAACAGCTTAACAAGAAACCTAAAAGTAACAAGTAAACAACGGTAATCCGATCCGCATCATTAATTCCGCATTAACGAAAACAATGACGAATGTGGAATAGCCTCGTTGTCACTGTTTATTAAACACGACTTGCTTTTGTAAATCTCCAAACTAAGAATTTTTGCTTTTTGCTTTATCACTAAAGATGTAAGTAAAATTTTCAAGGAGCTGAATCTTAGGGTAGTTTACAGTTCAGGCACTAATTTGAGAAATCTGATCGGTGACTCTAAAAATAAGGTACAGCCTTTGGAAAAGTCGGGGATTTATGAAATTAGTTGTAAAAATTGTAATCAAAAATATATTGGGCATACAAGGCGTTCCATCTCAACTAGGTTCAAAGAGAGCATATGGCTAATCTTAAACATAACAGAATTGAGAAGTCTAGCGTTGCAGACCATATTTTCGAAAACGATCATAATATTGATCATTCTAATGTCAAATTAATTCGCTTAGTAATTACAAATTTATGTTTTTGAAAGTTTGGAGGTTTACAAAAACAAGCCTTGTTTAATGAACAGTGACAACGAGGCTATTCCACATTCGTCATTGTTTTCGTTAATGCGAAATTAATGATTCAGAACGGATTGCCGTTGTTTACTTGTAACTTTTAGGTTTCTTGGTAAGTTGTTTTTGTTATATTTTTAGTTTTATTATCCTCTTAATACAGCTTTGCAGTCGAAACACGTTGGCAATTATCTAAGTGCTTAGTGTCCTGTGGGTGATAGTGAATTAGAGATCAAGTCAATAACAAAAGATAAACGAAATCTAATTGCTTAAGGAATGAGCTGCATTACGAAGATTTCGTAGGAAAATGTACATATTTAAGAGCGGGATCCTGTCAAATGAACGCGTACCGCAATTTTGCACAAAAAAAGAAGGTGTGTAACTAACTTACTAACCATAAGATCAGAAAGACCAAGCATTAAGCTGGATTTATAAACTTGACGTTGCCGTAACGCACGGTAGCAGTTGAAGTACGCAGTACAGCGCGAAAGTTAACATACGCAAAAGTTACGAGTGTATTTACAAAGTTCGTTTCTTTTCCGTTTGCAGTTTAGAGAACGCTAGCAATAGTTTGTGCTCCGTTCATACATAACCAACTTTTATCTTTTATCGTTGCAGTTCGTCGACGTTGGTATATAAGCCAATGAAATTGTGTAGATTCGAGTTTGCGCAATTTGCAATTGGTCTCACTTTGTATTTCCGCTGTTTGCGATTTTTCATCTTTAATTTCAAAGCCGCACATACGCATAAAATAATACTAAGTGCTCCAAACTTCGTTTTATCTTTCGTAGATACATCCATTTTCGAAATTTACCACAATAATTAGGTTATGTGTACTATTTATTTACGTTTACCTGTCACGGCTCCGTTCGCAGTTTGCGTGAACCGAAAGTTCATAAATGCTATTTTATAACAAACGTAAAATAGCATTGGCGCGGCTGCGTACTTCAACTGCTACCGAGCGTTACGACAACGTCAAGTTTATAAATCCAGCTTTAGTGTTATCCTAGTGGCACAGGTTCTTCGGGATATAGCTAGAGGTAATACACTATCAATCAGCAGTGCAAATGAGGTATCCAAGCAATTGTCGCATATCGCGATTTGAAAAATTCTAAAAATTTATCGATATTAAATGTTTGAAATAAAGAAAGCAGATTTGGATACTGGACAAATAAGGCATTTTGGTCTGAATGGTGGAGTTAATCCTCAAATAAATACGAGGTTAACATAAAGCAAGGAATATATTTTAAATTATTCTTTTTAACAAATTAAGTTAATAACCAAAAACAAACGAAAGCTAATTGTTTAAGGAACGGATTTTTACTATAACCATAGAAACAAAACCGCTGAATTACAAACATTTTGCACGAGGATGGGTTTGAGAGAGGGGTTCTGTCAAATAAAAGTCTACCGCAATTTGATACAAAAATTTCACAGAACAGGGCCTGCAACTGGCAAACGGCAGCTTCCACAAAAACATTTTTTGAAGACCATGGGATTAAACTTTTTAAATGAAGAAAATAATAATAATAACGTCTGTTTCCAAATTGACAACAATATCTTTAGGAAAGTCAGCACAACATCAATATAGGTACATTTTTTAAAATTTATTGTGTACAAAAGTTAATAAAGCGTTTTTAAAGGATGTACCATCACGGACTTTAGTTATGTCCGGTATCTAGCGGTACAGCCTGCGCTCC